>DWME01008391.1:0-11761 GCA_018244795.1 Parelbella ahira ahira
TCTTCAGCTATACGGAGCTATTGTGCAAAGACTCACGTTTTAGCAACAATATAAAAGAACCTATAACGAAAGTATTACTCCTTCGACGAGTACCGTTTCCAAACTGCCCAATTCTTAATACGGTGTTAATATGCCAAGGTTCACGTCTTACTTCCAATATAATATGTGGTACCAAAGATATGTTACTATTAAACACCGTCGGTACAATCAGTGCCAATACCTATTATCATGCTAGTTAACAGATGTACGAAGTTATTGTGCTTACCTACTTACTATGTATGATTTGTGAAATTTTGGACATAATCGGTTACTTACTATTCTTATATCATCACACCAGGTCTCTTACAAGGTAAGCAGAGTGTACCGAGTACGAAATGTCTAACCTTACTGATCTGTCATACTTATTCTATCTATTCTTATTCTACACACAGCGCTTTTATCATATATACATACATACGTGTATAGTTGTATACATAAAAATATTTCATTGTACTATCATTTGTCGTTTACCCCTGTCAAAACGTAATAAATATAACGCCTGTAATCCCCGAAGGGCAGACAGAGGAGTGTAGTACACTCCCACGTTTCACCAGTTGCGTTTAGGTCCCATGGAATAGGTGGTGAGCCTATTGCTATACACCGGGCACAGATCCATACTCCGAGTCACTATTAGAAATTCTAAATTAGAAAATTTCTAAGTACCGCACCCATGATTTGAACCCGATCAACGCGCAACGGGGCAGTCAATAACTTGAATAGCTAAAATAAGCGTATATCAAAATATTTGATAATTAACTATTGACGCACTTGTAATTTTTATGCCGCATCCATCACTTTTACATTTTTGCAAACTTGCTATAGTAGAGTAAATAATTGGACACAATCACGAACATTATTGTTAAAATGACGTGGTTAAAATGTACATGAAGTTTATATTTTTAAATAATACCTACTAGACACAACACATACACACACACATACACATAGAGTTATAAAAGTATAACACTTTTACGGCAGGTCCCTTACAAGGCAGGCAGAGGCACCGAGGCCGATCTCTGTCCTTACTGACCTGATATTATTAGATAATTTTAGCATACCTTTTTTAACAAAGAATAAAATACAAATTAATGTTACCCAACATTCCTAGTTTAGACAAAAACTATACCTAATACAAAAAAATTTAAACTTCTTATTCTAAAACTCGACCAAAACCATTTTACAATGTATACCTTTTACAAAACAAGAGTATATTTATGTCATACATACTTAATGAGTATTTTTTCTGCCATAGAGGTGCAATGGGGTTGTATTCCATAATATATAATTACGCCGTCGACATGGAAACGTCATTGTTGTGACAATCAGTGTCGGTGTATAGCCGCTTTTAGGTTACGTTAAATTTGAGTCATTCCTAATCAATAAAACAATAATAAACAATAAATTTCATTAGTAACAAAATGTCTGCAATTAAACAAGTGAGGAATAAGAAACTGCTGCCAGACTTGAGGAAAGAGGGTGAGCTTACGAAGGAGATAGTTCTGACGACAAAGGTGAAACACGGGGTGCCGACCGGCTCCAGACTTTTCTCACACCATACCTTGGCCAGCGTGAGGAAAATGAGCTTTTTCCATCCTTACTTGTGAGTCAAATTGTCATACATAAACATACTGTATATCTCCACGCTCAGTCCCTTACAAAGCGGGCAGAGAGCACGGACTGCCAAATATCTGCATTCTTGCAGACTTGCTTTGCTTTTCCCACTTATACAGAATTAATATATATATTTACACACATATATGAATTAATTGCGTAACTGTTAGCTCTGTCTAAGTAGTTTGTAAGTTGTACTTTGAAAATTGATATAAGATATTATAACGACAACGAGTAGGTGGGAACATCTATTCCATTGTAAAGCAGCCATATATACTAAAGTATCAAAATTATATTCGTATATCAGTAATTACGTATATACTTCTTCCGCATAAGTCTACCAGACGACAGCTTGGACCTGGTGCTAGCTGCCACGTATAACCACTCCACGGAGCGTTTCGCTGACAAGGAAGACCTGTACCTGCAGCCGGAGACCATCGGCTGCGACACCTGGCGGCGGCTGAGGAATACGTATGACAAACGGCCGCCACTCGTTGTTCCACTGGTACGTATCAGAGCATAATTGCTACTGTAGAGGAAATACTCACACGTGAGGTTCCGAACTTTTTCGGGAGCGAGAAGTCTGTATTTCAAAATACGAAGTGATATTTATGTTATAGTATTACGTACGTACAACGTACAACGCAAAGAGATTTATAGATACTATTCCACGAAGCTGAACTATATAACAGGCGGTCTGACCACCTGATAAAGACAGCGGGAAACTGTTGGATTCGGAAGGCCCATGATCGGAAGATGTGACGCCAATTAGGGAAGGCCAGCTGTCGAAATCTACAGACTGATGACGATGATATACTTACACATCAAATTCCACCACTTATTATTGTTAAAACATCACGCCAGGTCACTTACCGAGCAGGCAGCGAGCACCGAATGCACAAAGAACAAGGATTAGTTTTTTAATGAAAGCATAAAGATTTTAGAGATTTCTAATATATAACTTACATTTTATACCACGAACAAAATATTTAATAGGCATTTGATTTAAAATTACAATTTTGATTATTTTATTATTTTTTAATGTAGGTAACTACTTACATACTGTGGTATAATTTGCGAAATCACTTTTCTAATTATAACCATGGATTTCGGCAAATATACGCCTGATTTCATTAATCAATTGCAATATTGTTTAGGGTCACCCGATGAAGCGAGGAGGTATCACAGAACGCAAGTCACCGTTCAGCGTGAAGCTGATGAACTCTGGTGTGCACTCCTCGCAGACCAACCCTGGCTACAGCCGACAACCAGCTGGAGGAGCCATTTTCTTCTACTAGCATCGTTTATATGCTAAAGATAATGATATTTTTCTAATTATGAGCAAAAATGATAACATTAATAAACTCTGTGTTTTACAATATGTGTATTGCTGTGAGATTGATAGTAATATGAATAAAACTTGTTTTCATAAAGATTGTACTTAAGTACAATGTTTTAATAGAAAGAAAACACGTCTTACTATTTATGTGGATTTTTTAGTTATCATAAGCTACTTATTTCGTCAAGAATCTCAAATTTTTGCGTTTATTGCACTGTTTGGTTTTTGACAGTTGTGCTGTAATTTATGTAGCCGTAATAAAGATATTTAGAAAACATTTGTAATATTTATTAGTTATCCCCCAATAAATGGCTAGGTTTATAATTTTTTGCATAAAAGAGGCATTTCTGAAGGTCAGAACAATTTGACGCAGATTAGTTATTTAAATAGGTGATTAGAATTAGCCGGATCCGACAGGAATTTTAATAGAATTATTGGTTCAGCGGGCAGTGAACTTGACCGCCGAAATGGTGGAATTTGGATTCGATTCCCACCTAGGACAAATATTTTTATGTTAACCACAAGTAGGTACTTGTTCTGTATATGTAAGTATATACATACATATGAAGTTTACCAGTCATTTGGTTTGCATAATACAAGAACTGCTTCGTTTGAAAACAGATTGCCGTATGTGGTGGGGTTCATGATATTAAAAAAATATTCAAAACGGCCATTGTTAAATGGTAGGTATTTGTAACAGTAGAATAATGTCTATTATAAAAAAGAAAAAATACAGATTTTCACAACTTCTGGCAGAAAACGTCGGAAAATAATAATATGCGACATTCGATGAAATGCCTAATGTCATTTTAGAAATTTTAGGAAAAAATACTACCGGTTAAAATCTATACAAAAGTATAAAAACTGTAATATTATTGTGTTAGATGTAAAGTTATTTGGATGGATTTTCTGGATTCTCTAGGTGAGAAATCGCGGTATGTGCCATACACGTTATACCTACATTTAAATTCCTCAATTTTGTGTAAATAACTGTTATATCTTCCAGATTTACACACAACGGATAAAAAATCGAATAGAGTGCGTTCATGGTACCTGTACGAACAATATAAATCTCTTGAAAAAAACCAACTCGATGCCGCCCAAAAACTAAAGAACAGATCCTACCAAGAAAGGATCTTGCATCGCGAACTAAACGAGCGACGGGCGAGACGGAAATTGAGTGAAGAATTTCATCATCATCAAAATGACTGCCGTATAGACACAACCGTCAACAGTGATACAAGATCACCATACGCTGAGAGTACAGATAGCTTTTTTGAAAGCGTTTGCGAACAAGAAGTGGTCGTCAGTCCGAAAAAGCAAGAAGACACAATAAGTCAACACTCAAAAGCCAGCAGATTCGATGATAATTTCAAAACTTTTACCAACAAAATTGACGATAACAGCTTTTCGGAAAGCATCACCAGTGTTGTAATAAATAACGAAACAAACAAAAATGTTGCTGATGACATTAAAGAGGAACTTGAGATTGTCAAACAGAACATCAATGAAATTATTAACTTGCAATTGGAAGCAGAAAAGGAATGCCTCGAAAAGATCACAGACCTTCACAATTGTAATGAGGACCAGGAAAATGAATGCGTAAAGTCGTATGAAAAATACGATATGAAACTTCAAACTGTTATTGACAAATACGCCCCCCATTACGAAAACGGATTTCTCGCAGTATGGTCGAAACTGGTCATGTTTTCTTACAACTTGATGCAAAACAATAGAGGTAAATAAATAAACGACGTAAATTAAGATACATATATTCGTTTTTCTACTTCTTTGTGATATTTTGTTTACGTTTCACAGGAAATTGTTATAGCGACTTTACCTCGCAGTTCCTGACCGCGGTGTTGGCCTTCGACGTACTTCGCAAAGGCATCAACAAAATGTGTGAGTACCTACACTATATTTCACTTTCGGTATTTTAAAAGAAAACTGTTGGATTTTTTCATCACCGTGCATAACGTTATAATTAGTTTCTTATTATTGCGGATGTACCTATCACACTCATGTCTATATTGGTGTTATGTGTTACTTATATTGTCATTATTCTTGAATGTTCTTGTTGGTTCACAATATTTATGCTGCTACCAATTGTTTTATGAATTTAACCGAACAGGCAGGCCGGGCAATTTTTGGTGAGTGGTCACCGTCGTTTACGGACTTTTGCAACAGTAAAGGAGTTGCCAATGTATACCACATTGATAAAGAGCTCTTTCATCTTTCTAAAATGCATATATGCGTCCGAAACGAAAATTATAATTTTCAAATTAGATTAATTAAATTTTAGGTAATATTTTGCAGCCCTACATCTCGCCAATTAAATTTGCCGACGACGATTCAACAGAGCCGTGCAACGTCAACGAAAATCTGATACATGATCGGTCTACTTCGAATGAAAATATAAGAAGGGTATCAAAATGTTTTGCTTTTTTTTTGACTATTTTGTCATTTCACTGTTTGACACGAGTTTACTATCAAAATGAATAAGTTAAGACCACAATTTGCCACGCTGGCCGGCAGGCAGCATTTACCATGAGAGGGAGTGATATTAATTATTCTTAAAACGCACATTTTAGTAAAGACCAATGTCGGAATGGGTCAGGCTTCGAACCCAAGATCCGTAGAAAAGGGGCTGAGTTTCAAACCACTAGACCTACTATTGACGTAAATTTAAAGAATTATAATAATTAATTTAACTATGACATATAAATATAGGTATAAATAAAAAATGCCCATGTTTGTTACAGTATCATCCGTACAGCGTGTTGAAACCCAAAATAAAACCGCGATTCTTTGGTAGAAAATATCGATCGGAAGAAAAATGGCAGTGCTCGTGCAAGTATACATTTCAAAACAGAATAAATGATATAAAACACCGTGGTATCAGCGAACCCTGTCGCAGTGTAACGCGACTGTCCAGCAACAAACAGTCTACTGATAAATTCCTAGAGACATATCCGAGACAGTTGTATTCACATGACTTCAAATGTCCCCACATGAAGAAAGCTTTAAAACCAATAGTTAAACTTTCTCGGTACATCGATATGATTTTGCATGAAATTGAAGATTGATTTTTTGTTTTAGATTATTTTTAATCATTTTATTTTTTGTTTTATACAAACCATACGTTCTATGGACATTTTTACCGATGTATTATTGTGATATTTGTAAGATTCTTTCGAAATAAAACAATGCAAAATGTATGTAACATTTTAATGGCCGCGCTGTCAGCGCAACAGTAAACACAAGTTTATAACGTCAACAACGTCATATATTATGTTGAAAATTAACAACGAAAACTCAGAATGTTCTAGAAACAAAATACGTTATATTATCCTTTATATTTGCACTGTCTTGTACGTAAACTATGATCATTCCACCGTTTTTTAACTTATTATAAGTTCATATATTAGCATATCTACATCTTTTTCGCAGAATTTATGTTACTATATAAAAAAGTTTGCAAATAGGTACATATATTGCATAAAAATTTGCCCATATTCCTCTTTTAATTTTAAAATTCGAACGAAACCAGACGCAATTTCGAATTCTGTTTAAGTCCTGGTGAGTAATTACATTAACAAGTACCTACAAAATATAGTTCACGAGACTCCAACAATACAAATGACTATAAACATTCATAATATGAATAATAAACATCGTCATAAATTATACATTATTTTATTATATTGGCTGAAAAGCAATATACCCACCTGACGATAAGTGGTCACCGTCGCCTAGACATTTGCCAGAGACAACCAACTCATTGCCAGCCCTAAAGGACTATTGTAAGTGCTTTTTTTTATAACCTCGTCATAATGGACTGGGAATACCTTGAATGGAAAACTATTCTAAAGTTTGCATGACTCATATCAACCAAATTATTCAACGCGAGAAAATGAGCAAGTGTAAAATGTTCGACCTCATAAAATAAATCATTTGTAGAGCTAACTTAAAATAAACGTGTTACAATCATTTTTAATAAATAATAAACATTTATAATTTTCTTATCGTGAAAGCATTAAAAAAACATTCGGATACGACCAATATTTGATAAGTAATAATATTCGCCATATCACATATTTTATGTTTTAAATGTAGGTATCAATAAAAGAAAAACAATATGACAGCCATCTTTAATACGTACGATTCTGCTTCTCGCTTCGATAACATCCTGATAATGAAGATATGAGTGGACGAATGTGGTATATTGCGAATTGGCATTTATTAGATTCAAAAAACATTCTGGTCATATTTTAAGCAATTTTGAAAGAACACACATGGGAGGACATAAAATCATTTGTTACAAAGTAAAAGAAAAATGTGTTGTCTCACTTTCATCCACTGATATCTGAAATTAAATATTTTGTTTACATTTCCAACTACCATCAATTTAGTTATATATCGTCCTAAAGACATAAAATGTACCTATATAGTATATGAATACTAATAATAATAGTAGAAATATTCATAAGGTGTGGCAGTATCGATTTATAGAACTTGAGAGCCTCTTCCCCGAATACAATAATTCCACGCGTTCACTTGTGCAAGTTTTATTCACTACTTATGACTATTATTATTATTAAAAATATTAATTCAACATTACCCCCTCCCCTAGCACAACATGCAAAATATAAGTCAGACTGAAATGAAAGGAAATTACAATTTGTTTATTGTACATACATAAATAAATTACTCGTTGACAAGACTGCCTCGTTGGTCGAGTGGTAGCAAGCGCGACTGCCGATCGGAAGGTCCTCGGTTCAAATCCCGGGTCTGTTGCTACTCTATTTTTCTAATTTAAAATTTCTAGTAGTGACTCGGAGTCTGGAATTGTGCCCGGTGTAAGGCAATAAGCTCACCACCTATTCCATGGCCCTTAAACGCAACTAGTGAAACGTGGGAGTGTAGTGTACCAAACTCCTCTGTCTACCCCTTCTGGGATTACAGGCGTGATGTTAAGTATAAAAAAATAAAGTTACATTAGTCTTGTATCGTACATCTAACAATCCACCACAAATCAATTAAACGCTAGCTTTTTCAACAACTACAGTAAAAACGTTTCACATATAAATGTTATGCATTATTATTTTTTTATATAATATAACCCTTAAACTGGGTATTATATATTCCATATATCTAGCATAAACGTAAATAATAAAATAAATAGTTAACGAGTAATAGTTTCATTATAGGCTATGCAAGAGAAAAGATATATATATAAAATACTACTAGACCGTTTGATCATATTTAAAGCGTGAACCGAACAAAATATAAACATAATATCTAGGTGAGGAACGCGTGGG
Organism: Parelbella ahira ahira; assembly: GCA_018244795.1. Taxonomy (NCBI): domain Eukaryota; kingdom Metazoa; phylum Arthropoda; class Insecta; order Lepidoptera; family Hesperiidae; genus Parelbella; species Parelbella ahira. Next base: position 8,311 of record DWME01008391.1, read on the forward strand.
CTTGGCGCACGGATTAGATGAGCGACTCGTGTGAGCGTGGCGCATGGGATAAGTGAGAAAGTGAGCAACTCTTGTGGGCGTGGCTTATGCATATACTCGTGGCCGTAAGTACGGATAGGTTTTACACAGGTTGAAGTGTATGTCGTAACGCAGGAAGATCTTAGAGAAAATTATCGTCATTGTTTTAGATACGTTATAAGCGTTAATATCCTTTGCTTGATTCGTTTATGAAAACCATATATTATGTATTTCACTCGTCAATAACAAAGGCCATCAAAACTGATAGGCAAATCGAATGGTCATTTTCCTTTATGACAAGAGAACCATGTATTTTTAAATTATATTTTCATTCGTTACAACATACTGCCCGAATCAGTTATATATTAGTTAATAATACGTTTAATTTTTGATAAATCAGAATCGTCTATAAAATAAGTATTAAACTGATCCCCAACCGAGTGGACCGCCGCCAAAGGCGAGACTATCATATATAAAAAAACACCATTGAACAAATGAAATAAAACCCAAAAACCTGTGTTGCCCTTAATCCGTTATGTCTATGCGTAAGCTTATCGTAAAGAAAAAATAAAGCTGTATTTACAGCGTAGGTGTATAAATACCATAAAACCGTATACAAAAACCATAAAAATTGTGAATAATTTGATTAAAAAAAAATACAACACTAACATCTTCCATTACCGTACAATCATTAAAACTTACAATTTTATTAATTATATTAAGAAATGTCAATTAAATATATTTGTTTTTTTAATTAAATATGATGCCATTAATGTCACATCACATTTATCTCAAATACGCTGTTTCCAAAGTGTTCACTTCGCTCTTGTATTGATAACAGAAACATCAATGTAAAAAAAGTTATATTCTCGTATTGGTATCAGAAATAGAAAAATCTGTACGTAATCAGTAATGCTACTGCTCTTAAGTGTCCTGACGAAATCAATATGTAATAATAATAGGACTGCGATCAACATCGTCAACCCTTTTATCGTTCCACTGTTAGACGCAGGACTTATCTCAAAATGAGAAAGGCGAGGCCGTCTACCACGCTGGCCAAGCTCGCATCCACGAAGTCTATGAAGAACTGTAACAAGGTTAGACTAAATAAATTTATGAAGTCGTGCAGTGCCCTTCTAAGGCGTAGGTGTAGGGTTTTTTTTCATCATTATTATAATAAAAAAATTCGAAAACTTTTTATAAAATCACAAGCTAACTATATTAATGTGATATAAAATATGCCAACTTTTGCAATTTTTTACTGTGAAGTGTCTAAAATAAAGCAGTATCAAAAAATTGGTTATTGACCATTTAATTAAAATAAGAGAATTTGGCATTACAATGAAGCAATTAGGTCTTAATGACATCTCTTTTCGTGAGATCATACAATAAATATTTTTTCTTAACTTTTTACATTACTGTGGTGTATACTATGGTGAATTTTTTTTGTAATTTTATAAAAGTATTTAAAATCAAAATCTGAAGGTTCTTATTTAAGATTTAAATAATGTTTAAAATCATAATCATGCTAACGATAAATAACTACTAAAATTCCATTTACTAGGCTAAATATAAGTAAAAACTAAATAAAATATAACAATAATTAAAAATCCAAGTAGAAAAATATATACAATCATATTTTTTTCATTACACAAACTAAAACAGTAGAAAATTATTCACTCAACTACAATGAAATATGAAGTGAATTATGCAAAATGTTATAAGCTATTTTGAATTTCGAATTTTGAAAAAGGCGCTTTCATCCTGTATAGATGGACATATATTTAAAAAAAAACATACATATATTACCGTAGAGACACAGACAATAATTTAGTAATTTTTTCTTAAGTAGAATACAGCTATAAATTGTACAGATTCACATAGGCAGAAGTAGATTTAAAACATCGATATTTAAAAATATCTTAAATATATAATTAACCATAGACACATTAGTAATAATTTGACTGCCTCGTTGGTCGAGTGACTGCAACTGCCGATCGGAAGGTCCTGGGTCCAAATCTCGGGTCGGGTGATATTAGATTTTTCTAATTTAGAATTTCTAGTAGTGACTCAGAATCTGGATCTGTGCCAGGTGTATGGCAATAGACTCACCACATATTCCATGGGACTTAAATGTAATTGGTGAAATGTGGGAGTGTACTATACTCCTCTGCCTACCCCTTCGGGGATTACAGGCGTAGTGTTACATTAGTAATAAATTAACAATTTATTCTCACGTAGACATGAATAAAAATTTACTTACAGAGTTCATAAATATGACAATTTTTTAAATTATTTTTGATTACATTTTTATAAATAATAATTTCAATATATAGACGCTAATGATGACTTCACTCATCTGCCAATGTACTGGCCGAAGGTAAATTTTAACATGAACATTATAAGTTAAAAAAAATAACCAAATTAGATCGTACCATGGTATCACGGATTGGGATATGGGATGTTAAAAAGAGAACAAAAGCATACATAACACACACTTGCTACGAATGATCCTAACATCAAATAAGCACTGAGCATTTAGGTAACGTTAAAACAATCTGACAAATTATGCTGCGGATAGGGGGGGAGGTAATATAGGACCAATATTGGCGCCTATATTTGGCGCCAATACATGCCACTACAGTTGACATATACACGACACCGTTATAAAAACATCCACGGACATAACCCATCAACTACTCTACAGATAATAATATATAGAATAACATCGTGTAGACTCTGTGGTACATTATACATAGACATTTATTTAAAAAAAATTGACACTATCTACTCTTACTGGTGACTTTAGTGTGATGATGATAAAAATCAATGAATAGTTGAATAATATTGGAATTAACATTGACAGTAATCACTGGACCATAGTATGAATTAAAAGAAAGAACGAACGAAGTTTAATCATTCTATCGATCATATTTTCTTTTGTACAAATAAAACCTGCCAGTGTATCTAAGCGGACTAGAGTAAAAAAACTTTATTATTTAAATGTTTAAAATCATAGAAATTTCCTTTAACCCATATCTATTTAATAATAATAATATTAACAGCTCTATTTACTATGATTGAACCTCAATGCAACAGTTTTTAAATATCCTGTTACTCATAGGATATTGTCATCATAGAATATTCTTTCATTACCGGCTGGAAAGCAGTGGGGATATTTGTGCACCTGATGACTAAGACCTGACTCAGGGTAGGCTTATTAATAATTTAATCATATTCTATTACACGTACAATCACATCTGATCGAATCCAATCACGTCATCAAATGCAATTAAATTATATCATTAAAATTTCTATAACCAATGAACAATAATTTATAAAAAATTGTATGTATGTATTGTATGCCATTGATAGCTATAGAGGAACCAATATATGTACTTACTATCACGCCGGACCTGTGGGGCCAAAGTGT
>DWME01008392.1:0-11760 GCA_018244795.1 Parelbella ahira ahira
AAAATTTGGCGGCACACTTTTGAAATTTGGCGGCACACAAAAGTGCCGCGGCACAGTGGTTGAGAATCACTGCTCTAGAGTATCAGTTGCGGTCTATGCGAGCCTTTTTCACATATCTCTGTGCATGGCACTACGTATATGGGAACGTTGATCTTCCACTCATCCCTGCAAAATCGCTCATTCCAAAGAGATTCCATTGTGGACTGTAGGGCAAAACATTTTAAAAATGCACAAGAGTGCATTTTTAAAATGTTTAATTTTAAAATGCAATGCAAGAGCACAACGTCGGAAAGCCTTTGTATAATGTGAAGTTCTTTTATATGGAAATGATGCTGCGGTTAGCAGTCCATTTTATTCTAAGCAAGCGCCTCCAGCACCACATCACAAGAGCGTCAATCTTCTTAGGAAGTTTTTGACTGAACGTCCATTCTTGAACATGGACACTCAATCCAGTTAAGTCCATACAGGAAATTAGGAAATATTAAGCATCTTTATAAGCGAACCGAGAATATTTTTAGTTATGCGGCAATCTTTCGCCGAATAACTAAGTACTCATTGAATAAGTGAAATATAAGAATAAGTATGAATAAGAGCAGAACTATTAAAAAACGATCGCTAAACGGCACTTTTAAGCGTGACCTTTTGCTGTTGATATCTAAATATAACCGCTCACGTCAATACCTTATACTACAAAATATTTAAGCTGATTTACCTTCATGTCACATTATTGTAACGTATTATAACACAATGTAATTTGCTATAGACAAACAAAAGGAAGAGAAGGTCATAATCGTTTATTTTTAATCTAGTATAAGTAATTGACTGAAACATTTGATCAAATTTGTATTTGCTATTCTTAAAAAATACTCCAAATTAATTAATGTCAACGGTAGTTCGTATTAAGAACAATGTGATTCATCAGTTTGATCGCCACAGTCGTCGTGACCGTTACAAAACAGAATTCGAGCGATACAACGTTTATTCTTGCACTGCCATTCGTGGCTACTACAGGCTCCACCACAGCCTTGCGGCTCGTCGCTGTGGTCGTCGCAGTCGGCTAGCCCGTCACAAAATCGAGCCGACATGATGCACTGACCGTCTGTACACGTGAACTGGTCTTCTGGACATTCTGAAAAAATAATATTTTTCAATAACACAATAGCTACTCGTATAACGTAAAACTTACCTGTGTGTGAGCTAATAATGTTGCTCGATATTAGGGTATCTGTTAGAAACACGTAGGTAATTAGCTCTCAAATTGAGAGGCGCTGCTTACTTTATTGTGATATTTAAAATGACAACACCCGTATAACAATTTTTTTAAAATTATGTATAATGTTATATTTAATTATATTAAAATCGTTGGTTCACGTAGTACATATTATTTGTATAAAGTTGGATAATGTGAGTGGTTTCCACAGTGGCCACAAGCCCCGTTAGGTCCAAATGTGCGCGTTCATAACCTAGATAGTATCTAACCAAACGGTATTTACTGCCACGATTTACAGGAATTATAATGATGCATGTTCTAGGTTTAAAACGTACTTTATATTCATTTCAGATACTGAAGTCAACAAACAAATCTACATATTGAATAGATGTATCATGTGGTAAGGAGACGTATAAGTACGACGATTAAGTATGTACATTTGTGTGCCACGGTTATGCAAAATGACATGACATTGTATATCACAGGCAATACAACGACATTTATAAATTAGAACAATGATAGATGGTTTCAGTTGGTTCCCCTTTAAAGAAAATTGATTTTTTTTTACGTCATGTGCATAGTATGTGAATTTAACAGCTCTCTAATTATACGAGGAAAGTTACGGACCTGTGGTGCAGTTGACTTCGTCATATCCATCCCAGCAATCAATGATCCCATCACAAAGTTTCGTGTTTGGGAAACATGATATAGACTGACCACACCGGAATTGCTTCGTGAGATCACAATCTGAGGATAAATTGACGTTTATTTATTTTCTTTACTCAACACCCTCGCCCAAACGAGAATAGTCTGTGCTATGGCTGCAGGCAAAAAAAAACATTCAGACATAGGTCTAGGCCGCTTGTAGCGATACTGATGGACAATAGTTTTGTAACAAAAGTACACTAGTTATACTTAGTCGTTAATGGAAATAACGTTAAGGTAACTCAATATGAGTAATCTTCTGATTTTATGAATAAATTTACGGTTGCAAGTCAATCTAACTAGGAATAAAACTACTAAAACGAGATGTTGAGTACGAATTTATGAAATTGCAGGGTAGAGCTAGATGCATTTTATTTAAATGGAACTCGCCTATTATTTTAGGTTGATTTGGGACATAAAAAAATATTTTGTTTTTCTTTATCGTACCACAATGCATTTCGTCCGATCTGTCGTAACATTGTACAGATCCATCACATCGAGATTCCAGCGCGACGCAGAGCCCATTCCGACAGCGCCACTCCTTGCTGGAGCACGTGACTAGCGACAGCAGCCGGCACACCCGGACGCCCCTCACTCTGTCCACTAATTGGCATGCTTCTGTCTCCAACGCACATAAGCCCCCGCAACCTTTGTAAAATACTTTTAATAAATAATATATAAAAAAATTAAATGAGCGGTATGTATAGCTGCCTATTCTTTACAAAGATTATTCTCAATAAATCACTTTCATGCTAATTGATTTTTAAATAGTAGAAAGAGGAACAGACAACTGATAAATAGGACCAGCTTCAGTACCTGTGGGGTCGTCCGCATCTATAGCACGTTTGCAAATTGACGTTCCGGTATTTTCATCTAACATACATACTTCATTATTTTGGCACGAACAAAATTTTGAGGCCACGTCTCTGTTTATAACATCAATGGGCCTCCGGTTGTCTTGATTTTTCTTAACATCCTTGGGATACGTCTTAATGTTTTTACGGATTTTAGCAATTACACTAGACACCGATGAGGCACGTTGCGTAGTGGAGGTCGGGGGAATTCCACTCGTAGGATATTCAGTGACGATAAAATCCGTAGTGAACTGAGAATCTGGATGAACACTAATTACAGCTGAAGATGTATCATTTAAATCTTCTTGTTTCGTTGGCACTGCGATTGTACTAGTAACATTAGTGGTAGAGGTGAAGCTCGATGTCGTAAAATTGACCAAAACTAAACTTATTACTAAGATAGCTACAATCATAACACTTATTGCAAATGCTTGTATTTGAGTTCTTTTTTTTAACGACTTTTCAGTCAATGAGAAGTTTACTACACACCCAATGCCTTTAAGGCTTTTCCTCAGTCTTCCTTGATTAATTTCAGCAACATTTGATTCAAATGTAATATCCGTAAATTTGTGACGAAAACTGGAATCAATGTGACGAGATATAGAAGGAATACATCGGTTTTCTCGTAGTGAGCTGTCGAATTCATATACGTTATTACTATAACTTGATCTGTCTGTTGGAAAGCTCGTTTCAATCAACTGGCTGTCTAATACAGGACGTTGTACACTTGATAATATAAATTTTCCTTGAGGAGTAGAATGGTTACATGGTTCAAAATTACTTTCACTACATTTAATATCATAATTCCTTATTTTACCCTTACAAGCACAACAGTATTTTAGTGCTTCAGAATCAGTATGGGCAGCGTTAAGTACTGTTTTTCTCAAATCACTGCTAGACCATAATCGGGAGCAATACAGAGATTCTAAATTTGTCGACGAGTTATCACGGAAGCTAGCTGCAGAGGATTGACTATCACTAAACGTAGTTGCTAATGACATTGTATCCAATCTGACATCGTTTCTATGTTACACGTCGGTTGCAATGTTCTGAAACAGAAAAAAAAAACATTATTACATACAAAAATCATTCACATGCTTTATATCTAGGCTCTGTATATAAATTAAAATACACCTGTATTTGACCGAATTATATCACATGTACGTATTTATGTATATGCCCGAAACACACTTTACTCCAGGTAAATTGTGTTTGCATGGTTACAAGTACAATTCGTTTTTGTTATAATATTCATGTAATGTTACATTAAATTTTGAGAGAGGCACGATAATATAGCGAATGGAGACATCTTGGAAGCTCATTAGTAAAAATATTTGTATAATCAAAAAACTAAGCAAATACATCTCATGCAAGACGTGTAATTAGTCGAAAATATTTGTGCTCAATGTTTAACTGTAAATTTAAGTACTTACCTAGGTCCGCTGCTGTTATAGCACCGATGGCAACATGCAGTGCAATATCAAACCATTAGGTGCATATTATTACTAGGCCTGAAGGAATAACACTAGTGAATATATTTAATGTTATAATGCGAGAACCGAATTGTGGAGTGCAGGGTTTCTTGCACGTCTGGAGCTGTCGAGCCGCGTGGCGAATATCGGGCTACCGTTGCCCATGGCAACGTTAAAACAACTTTACAACAACACCACCCCAGCAGCGTAAGCGTTACTCGATAGAGACGTATAATACACGTGCGGAGAAGTCGGAGAGGGAGCTTGCGAGGGGCTGGTACCGTATGGCATGCGAGCGGCAGCGGCCCGCCCGTGCTCGCCCAAGAGTAACGCGAGCCGTTTCTGTCTGCCGCTGGAGGGCCACCTGCTCCGCGTGACACGTTAGTTTGATAAGCTTCGTTGGTCACTTTCAAGTCTACCTACGATATACAGCGTTATAAACTTGCAATACAATGCACTTGTTAAGCACGCCCCAGACACCTATCTATAAAAATAAATATACCTACTATACCCTACCCGAACTTGTTTATACACGACTACATGGACTGCAAATCTATTTATTATTAGTTACCATATATTTTTGTCATATCTATTATTATATATTTTTATTACTTATTTATAGAATTTATTTCAATTATAAAACTTGACTTCTCTTTTTTATTTAGCTTTTTATAGGGTATATAAATAAAAAAAAATCTTATTCCAGACTTGGACAAAATAGAATTTGAATAAGTTCTGTTCCAATTATCCCACTTACCACATTATAATATTTTTGGCACATATTTTCTCATTAAGATCGCCTATTCCAACACGGTTTGTAAGTAGAGGGTAGGTACCCCGCGACCTGCAATTATTGAAATATGTCTTACCTAAGTCATAGAGGTCGATTATCAACATACTTAATTATTTAAAATGCTTAGGTTCTATAATATAAATATTTTCAAATTTTTCTGTGTACAATTTTAAGAAATGTATATTTGGCAATAATTTGTTAGAAATTGTTGCCATATTTTTAATATTGAACTTTAATATGGAAATGAAGTATGTCTAACCATAAATGTTTATGTTACAACACCTACCAATTCAAAAACAGGCTACTAGTTTCAGACAGAATTCAAATAAATAAGTTAGCCATACTAAACATCTTATGGTGTCCTGTTAGAGATAACTAAAAGTTTGAAAGAAAGGTTTTTATGGTATCGTTTTCAATACAACACCCATATGTAGAAAAATTTTAATTATACAAAATTTGCACTTATTTGTTTTACGAAGCTGAGAAAATTTACACCAACTTTTACTAAACACAGTTCGCGTTAAACTATAACAATTTTATTAATTAAAAACATATCATAACTACTCCGTCTAATAGATGTAATTGAAGTGTCTTATAGGCAGTAAATAGTTCAATGATGAAGATCGACGGTTGGTTAAGAATAGATGTACTTTGCATGCACAACGTGCCACATCTCGCGGATGCAGTGGCGGCGCCCGCAGCTCGCCGCGGTGCGACTGGCGGCTGCGACACGCAGATTGCAGGCGCGAGCGGACAACACAACTGTGGCTGCGCGCGCCGCGTGTGGTTGTGTTCGTCGTTATACTGTGCCCGTCCGCTCTTGCCGACCACGCAAGGCTCAGTATATGAACAGACGGCCATTCGTAAGCGTGCCGCTACGTAAACCGCGCAATTTCTCTTCAACGTAATTAGTATGTGAATGCGACATTTTTATTTATACTGCAAGAAAACTAGTGAAATGTTATGATCTATTGCTGGCTAACTAGTGTATTCTTGCGGCGCCTTGGACGAACTTCATGAAGAACCGATCACGGTAACTTTGCTAAGGTGAGCCAAGTGATTTAATAACAGGAATCGACAAGTTTCCCCGTATAAGCCAATTCAGTGTTTAATCTACCTCTGTAAAATATACTTCCTTGAATCTGTGAATTAATAATCTAAAACTTGTGCGATACATGCGAGTAGAATGCAAAGTTTTTAGGTAGGTATGTATGTCTAATTGGAGTTTCAAGAGCAACGTGTAGGCCAGCGAGATGTGCCACTTCTGGTCGAAATGACAACGGGTGACAAAGTGAATGTTGTTAGTAAATGGTGACAGTTTAATATTCGCATAGTTTGCTTATTTCCGAGTGCTATTTGAGTTATCTCTTTTTTTTTACTAATGTGCTATATTTATGAGTCGTCTTGTACTCAAAATTTTAACTACCATGTAGGTAATTTCTATATTCACTTTTAATTTTGTAGAAGTAAACAAAAGTGCACGTATTTGTACCTGAATCTTGATAGTTCCTGCAATTTTTTTGTAATTTGTTCGTTAACTATGCACTGTGCCATTAATGGCATCACATCGTTTCTAATATGTATAACAATAATCACACATACATTACGAGAGATGAGTTCTGTTTTTGTTTACGGTAAAATTATATCATGATTATTTGTACATTTATTTATGAACTCTCTGTGTACACCCAAAACAGTGGCAGGATAATTTCTAAAATATTAGATATATATATACAAATGCCCGCGTTATTGCTTTGGGAGCTATCTTTTTTAGGCAAATATGAATAAATAGAAAGGAAAATACAATAACAGATCCTAAAGATAAAAATATGTACATGTAGATAATTCCAAATCAGCCACCACTTCTGGATCGACTTCTGAAAAATGGATATAACACTTCAGTTACAGTTAGATACTACATTAAAGATATTTTGGAAATATACGTTTTTATAAATGGCATTTAAAAATGAAGAACAGAGAGTAATGTTTCTATTATCTTTGATCCTTTATAATATCGTTATACTAACAAATCGGTATTTAATGAAACGTTGTTTACAGGAAAACGTGTTTCATGACGACTCTGAAATAATAACAGGAATATATTAATACTATCGTAACTATAATGTGTATTGTTATTGTGTAGAGCAGTCACGTACCTATGTTGTTCTTACATTCAAATTAAAAACGTCCAATGAAAGTCGAAATCATATAGATCAAGCCATTGTCTTCTCAGTTTTGCTCAACCCCTATGTTTTTCTATATGGCTTTGGGAATGCTTATGATTAGGTACTCTAAGTACTTGATTAATTTATGTGTGGCGACCAATGGGATCTCATGAAGAAAGACCTCGCTTAAGACCGAAACTAGTTAGGTTGTCCCTGGAAAACATGCGTTAGTTAGGCCAGTACATAATATATTCAATCTCCAAGGGTATGTATGTACCTATAATGACTACAGAAAAAAACGAAGGAAAAAGTTCTCGCGTTTATAAGTCATACAGGTACCTATAACATTAAAAGTCATATCTTATCTGTTCTTAATATTTGTATAAAAATACATATAATACTTAAATTTTTGATGTTTGTAATAAGCTTTGTATAGCTAATATTATTGAGAAATTCTGTAAGCAGTACGACTCTTACATAGAAGTCGTTATGTCAACGTCTGAGGTGAACTCTTTTAAGTGCCAATAGTCAAGGTACATATTAAATATCTACGATTATTGAAATAACGATGGAGTATAACCATTATATCCTTATACTATACCCGTGTATATACTTATTTCTGTTATTATAAAACACACAATTCGTGAAATCATGATTTCAGTAAGAGATTGCAGTTTGTTAGCGGGCAGACATTCGCAGTATCCATTTAGTAACGAAAAAAGTGAAACTTGTTTGTACAACGTACTCTTACGAGCAACTGCCAGTACATAGCTCCGCGGAGATCTCTCCCTACTTCAGGCATTGTATTTAATTTATCGTTGCTGCATAACTTTAAATGAGAATAGTGACTATGAATCGGTTAAAACCAGCACTCGTGGCGTAGTTATTTTTGATTGGACATATTATTATATGTAATTAATTGAATACTTTCTAATTGTATAATGAACACAATTTCAACGTTAAATTTTTAATAGAGAAATCAACTTTCTTATCCAATGCATTTTTAATAACAAATAAAATTATTGACAATTAAGTGGCGTTTACGAAGCAATTTATACAGGCGGTTGGTGCTGTAGACCATAATTTAACATAGGATGGTATTTTGTCGAGAGGAAAAGAACACAAACTTCTAGTTTTAGGAAGAAAAACGAATACTGTTACGCAGCCCGTCCCACCTAACTTTTCGTGTTAAACAAAGCCATGGCCGTATAAACAGGCCTAAACGTGTAGTACTATTGTGTTGTACCTACATATGTAGTGGTATTGCATGAATTAATAATATATTATACTAGCTGCGCCCCTCGATTTCACGCGCGTGTAATTTAAAAGAAATCGCAGATAATTTACAGTACCGCACCAAAGACAATATTTGTAGTTATTTAAAAAGGTAACATCACTCCTGTCAACCCCGAAGCGGTATGCAGAGGAGTGTAGTACACTTCCACGTTTCGCTAGGTTACATTTAAGTCCCATAGAATTCTAAATTCTAGTTATTTATTCCTGTGATATTAATATACGAGTATATTAGTTTTGGTCTCACCGCTCCGCACTATAAACTCTAGCAGTGTTCAATTATATTAATTTTACGCTATCTCCTAACTATGGGTCCAAGTAACAAGTTGTAAAAATACAAAGTGTATCTGCTTAAAATTATCTTTAAAATAAAATGACTTTCCCCTTAAAATAATGCTCGATAATCACCTTTTAATTTCCAGTAAGTTAAGATCTTATTGTTACCTTTTGAAATTTATTTATAAAACATAGCTAGTTATTTGGTGTCGCGGACTTTTTTCTAGATGTAGTAAGAACAGATTTTTTGTAGGTACTACATTAATCTCATATATATACATGTACTTACTAACCAGTACGCCAACGCATACAAGTGAACAGATTTATTTGGAGCGCTTTTTCATCTGAATTATTATAGAAATGACTATATTTAAGGCTATCTAACATTGATAGCATCATTTTAATTAGGGTATAGATTTTTTTATGAATCTAACTATAATGTAAAAAGTGAACTTTGTAAGCCACATTTCGGATAAAATTTGAAAATGTCAAGAAAAACATAACATTTCGTGAAACCGGTGGTTAGCTCAGGCAGAGCACGGCCTGCCGTTTGGACGTCGATGTAGGTACCTATTTTATAAAATGACTAAAGTGCCTCTTTCAATATAAATATTTTACCTTCGTTATATTCTCTTAGCAAATGGGTAGCACCTACATCACCAGAATGATGTCAACAATGGTTGCTACAGCACCCACTTTCTTCGGAGCCTAAAGGAGGTTAACGGTGTATATCGACGAGCGCGGAATCACAAGTAGAATTGATCGTCTTATCTGTACTGATACCGCATATAAGTAGCCTTGTCGTTTGTTTATATGGAGGTCATGTGTCCATGATAGAGGCACAATGGTAGTATTTAGGCCTAGGGAAAAGTGCATGCGTTCAGGTTATCTAATCTGTTTATGTGTCCGTCGGTTGGCAATATGCCCTGTTATTCGTTTCTAATCGATTAACGTGCTTCTATTGTTATAAAAATACAATACAATAAATACATACCAAACGGGATTGGGAAAACCAAGAATTGTCCAAGTATGCGTGATGTTTAGTTATTTCCATTGCATGTTTCATTAAGGCAGTCTTTGACCCGAATTGACAAATTATTGCGCATTTATATATTTACAATAAATACACATCGCTTTTCAATGACACCAAATATGTGGTGGTAAATAAAATTAAAATGAAATTGCAATACCTTAGTAAGTGATGGTTGGCTGATATTGCTTATGAAAATTGAAAAAAAAACCTATTGCATTGTTTATGGAACGTCGGTACCTTTACCTTTTAAAGCAAGGAAACGCAATGAAGTAGTACAAGCAATGTATCTGGCGGAATAGTGGTACAAAATTTACTACGAAATAGGATGAAATAGGTTTCGTCACGCATGACTTTTTCACCCACCTGAACATTAATACGTATTTTCGCGAACTTATTTCATTCAAGGTAAATTTTAAAGACATGTGTTCGAGCGCCCCGGGTAAAAATTTTATGTTACATCTAAATAACTGTTATATTTAGTGGTGTCATTTGTCATTCTTCTTCTTCTTAGCGTGTCGATGACAAACACATTTTAAGTCCCTAAATGGTTTTAGCCCAGAATTTGCCACGCTGACTGCCTCATCACTGGCAGTCATTAGGTCTTCCTGGGTGCAGGTATTAGGGCACGCAGGGCAAGATTTGTCATTTAAAATGTACAACTTTAATAAAATAGTTGGTTATTATTTTTATATTGAAATATTAGAGAAATGCCAGCTTGCGCCTTTTAATATCGTACAATATCTCTTTATTCAATCTCAATGCTCTATATCTTGTGGACATTTATCTGTGCCCACAAAAGCTCCCAACGTCCGCAAGAGGGCACTATCGATCAGTATTAATAAAATCGCAATAATATCATCATATCATAACGCAATATGTAAGCTTTCATAAACTTCATACATACCAGCTATTAGGTCTATCTTCAATCAATTCAACCAATTGCTGACTTATTCTTCCGACGACTTTACGACTTTAATTTAAGAAAAGTTCACTTGTAAAAAATTATAATGTAAGAACTTATAATTTGCTTTACAACTCAATAAGTAACTAGGTAGTCATATATTTAAAATGTTTCACAGTGAATATGATTACTTACATTCGTTCGTTCGTGCAGTTGACATACAATATTATGTCACGTAGATTTGTATTAGAAAATGGAATGTTATGTCACCTCTTCAATAAGAAAGTGTGCCGACGTCGAGGGTCGGCAGACATTCAGATCGAAGGCAAGAGCTGTGCGCTGCAGGCCGCCGGCGCGCTCTGCTTGAAATATGAGCCCCGTGTACCGGCTAATCATAGCTATGTAGGTTATCTCGCGTTTCGGAATATGTGGGTGATTATTATTTATCTATTATCGGAACCCACTATGTATTCAAATTATAAATAACAAAAAATGGAAGCTGAAATAATGAAGCATAGATGCCACAATAGGCAAGACGTGTTATTGTTTCTCTTTATTTTTGTGTTATTCTCAGTAGTAAATATAAAAATAAGAGTATTAAAATAATCGCCGAAGCGTATTTATACAACAGGTAAGTAGTGTATATGATTGCACATTTATTAAAAAAAATTCCATATACGTAGTGTGTTAATGATTGTACATTTATTAAATAAATTTCCATATACATAAATTAAGTACATGTAAACTACCTAGTGGACACCAGTAACACTAAAAATGAAAATAAACTTAATATGACGCCTGTAATCCCCGAAGGGGTAGGCAGAGGAGTGTAGTACACTCCCATGTTTCACCAGTTACGTTTAAGTCCCATGAAATAGGTGGTGAGCCTATTGTACATTTTTAATTAAGTAATTAAATTTCTTATATACTCTTACTAATGCTATCTCGCATGCTTAGCGTGGAGTAGATAGGTAATATATCCTTTGGGGAGACCTATGTCCATCGTTGAATTGAGACAGGCTATTGATAAACGCTATATAGTGGCTAACGGTTCCTAA
>DWME01008393.1:0-11759 GCA_018244795.1 Parelbella ahira ahira
GAATGGAAACGGCACATATAAGCTTAGTGTGCAAGACATTAATGAACGTATACCCTGTACTTTAACATGTGATTTCAAGGAAGTGATAGATAGATAGCACATATTTGAGCTAATTTCGCGACCTACATGAGATACATGGTGTACCTACATATAATGATAAATGTGTTAAGTCTTAACATATCTTAATGCATATTGGTTTTGTTGTCACTCGACTACACACGGGCATCTGATTGCAAGCTACGCAAAAATGTACTGTGGTAATCGAAAAACTGATAAATATTGTTATATTTATTTCTGGACGCATTGCTTAGCTTATATATACATACATATTTAAATATACATACACATATGTATATGCAATTTATCATTTTACCTCAAAGAATTTCTAATTTATTGGAAACGTCTAGGCCAACCGAAGCTTTGCGTTATTAGGGGCCTGTCATGTGTCACATCCAGCCGCACAGCTATTTCCGCGTTTCACCGACGGCGTCAAGTTAGCGTTTTGCAAAAAGTAATTTATGTTTTGTCTGTCTGTTTGTTGCCCAACTCCTCACAGCGTTAGGTAAAATGACGTAAAGGAAATACATGTGAGAGCACAATTTGGAAGTTTTCCCATATTTAAAATTAAACTTCTGTTCTGTTGTACGTCACCGACAAACGCGAGTTGGATGTGTGCTGCGCGCCATTTTCAAGATGGCAATTTGTGATTTGGAGAACTTTTATATTTAATTTCCGGTGTCCATTGTACATGTGTACGTTATGTTGCTTTGCTTATGTTAGGACTATTTGAAAGTTTATGTATGTATATTTAAATGTTAGTGTGATACATTCAATATAGTAGGTCAACGTTAGGCGTAGAGTAGAGCTAAGAATTAAGTTATTCGTTCTAATTTAACGGTTTTCATTTTGTGCTTTACCATCCTCATCATCATCATCATCAGAAGCCTATATTAGTCTACTGTTGAATTTGTGCTATGGCGCTGGCAGGCTTCTGTTTTATATTTGCGTAGGTTGACATACCACTTAGCCAGAAAGCATTATTCACAAGATTAGTCAAGCCGTGGTTTCTCTACTACTTTATTATACAATGTAAAGTGCAAAGTCAAATATGATACAGTACTGGTTTAGAATTAGTTATGTCATATGTAGTCAAACCATTAATAAATGTATCGCTGCTGCCGTACAAAATAATGAAAATTTCCAATAAGTTAACAGAAACAAAACAGAGACCCGGTCGCGTCCCGTTTCGTCCTGTCGCGACCTGTTCCGACATGTACCATTATTCGAACTTTTGACATTAATACGACCACTTGTTTAACGTCATACAAATTTCAGACTGAAATTCAGAGCACGTTCCGTTTCGCACGTTGCGTTGCGTTGGTTCGTCTCATGTTGTATGAGAGGTGGAAAAAATGGTAATTTCAATGTCTTTATCAGCTGATTATAGATGAGTGGGCTTATACATACTATGTGTCGTTACCGTTAATTTTTTTCTTATACCACTGTTGAATACGATTGCCGTCATTGAATGGGTTTGTAGTCCCATTGGCCAAATGCGAATTGGTGAACTTCAGAGTGTCTCAGAGTACATACGTGTACATTACGGAGAAGTCGTGTAGACTTTCTTAGTGTTTTCCTTCGCCGTTACTGTAAGTGATACTTGAACATAAGGGATCACATATCAGGATATCACGATTTATGATGGGCGTGGCGTCGTTACTAAAACACCCAAGATACAATAAGAATTGACCACTCGATAACAATTTATATCGAACGAGTCTTGTTATGATATGAAGATATGAAGAGACAAGCCTTGAAATTAATAATCCTTATAAGAATAGCATATAAGCAATTTATGATCAAATTATCATCCTGTTTTCTGACTCTGTAAGATAAGCACTCGGCAAAAGTTGAACCTAAGTTGAGTATAGTTAACCCCCATAAGTTGTATATGCCTAGACGTTAATCTAAACTTATCTACCCCAAACATAACTGATGAGCCCTATTCATCACGAATTTTATGCACAGCTCAATAGAGAAAAAGCGAACCGATCGGCTATACGGCACCAGATGCAATTATGAATGGAAAATTAACCGGAAACGAACGAATACCCACATGTCACGTGTTCTGTCAAAAACACGACGGGGGTGAAGAAATGAATCCCGGATTGTAGTGGAAGTCCGTCTACACGAGTGCGTTTCTCGAGTTTCTAAAAACCGGTGAACTTGTAAACGCAGATATGGATGGGTGATGTGAAATGCGATTGACATTCCATTCAAGTGGATACTAGAATAGTAGTATACTATTGCGACTAGAAGTGGTAGTGTATACTATACAATAGTACTGTTATCACGTTATAATACTAATTAACTATACTTTGATATCGCTTTTGGTTCAACTGGTTTTGGTATTCTTATCTGTAATGTTATAATGTTATACGTCGACTTCACGCACGCCCATTTGTTCCCCAACTAGACAGAGATTGCGCTATGGTGACTAGACAACTGACAGGTTACATAGATTTTATAGACATATTTGTATGTATAATTTTATAGCTAAACTCAGAACATTAGTCGCGCTTATTTCACAGACAATTTCTCTGAACAGGAACCAAACCCACTACATCTAGCTTAGTCATAAAGTTATTTAACCACTGGACAAAGGGGACTATAAGGACAATTAGCTATTCGTAATCAGCTCGGCAATTACTCTCTTTGTAATCATACCATTTCTTCAACTTAATTCGTTATCAGAGAAAACGTCTGTATGTGATATAGCCTAAAAATATCGAGGTCACCAATTCTCTTCGAATATTTCATTTTGCCGCCTTTTTCTTGGCGAGGCGGGCTAATATTGGTCTGATAGAGAAGATAAGATTATTCGGCCCGGAGTGAGAAAAGCAATTACGACAAAAACAAGGATTAGTTGTAGTTCTATTTGGTCGATTTCTTAGCACGTTATTCCTTTTGTTATTGTAAATTTGAAGACAAACCAATGTGGGTTGCTTTATGATGAGTGGTCAGTGACATCGTCGAACCTCTGGAGGTAATTTATTTCAAATAGGGCTGTATCGTTCCATTATTGTCAGTTTAAAAAGTGCCATATTTATTATGTACTATTTAGGTAAATAAGGAAAAAAATTTGGTTATCTATCAGGTGTTAAGTACACTGACTGTATTAACCATTAAAGTTGGAAATATGGTAAGAAAGCTTCAACTTTCAATGTATAAATTTAAAAGCTCACCTGGAAACTGTTGTATATCTCATCGACTTCGGGTTTCCATTAGGGCTCTCCACCTCCTTCACGTCTTCGCTCGATACTGTAACAAAGGAAATCATATGAAATATCACTATAAATAACAAGAAAAAAGCTGATGGGATCATGATTGATTGAACTGTGGAGTTTGAAAACAATTGTTTTTCTCCCTTCAAGGGTCTATACGTACTATCGTTTTAGATATGCTTGGTAGCAATGTGGGTACTTGGAAAAAGTTTGTGTTCAAGGTTCAAACTACAAGGATCGATACTTACTAACGTTTATATTTTTTTTAATCACTTTGCCTGTTGCCTGAACAGCAATACGTCTGTGTCACCATCGATTGGTGTAGGTAATGTGTACTAGGCTAATGTTTGTATATTCCTGAAGACGTTTTACCAGTTCGTACGAATAATAGTCTTATTAATACATAAGATTAAGAGTGATATTTCTACAATAATGAATCTGGTAACTTGCAGTTGTCCATACAAGAAGCGACTAGTGATTGCCTACTCGTCTGCTACTCTCTGCTCATAAAAATTGCGTTATTACACGCTTCAAAAGGGAGCTCACTATATACAATTTCTCAGTACACGGCGACTAATTCTACTTTGCATATTTATACTCGTATTATCATAATAAAACTGTTAAAACATCACAGGGTAAAACTAACCCTTAGTTCTGAGACATTAAGCAGAGTTATAGAGCGAAAAATGGTAAAATGGTACAGATATGGTAGGAAAATTATAACATGATTTCATTGCGGTCAATGATGTCAAGAGGATATTCTTTAGGCATAATTATCACAAAGGTTCAGGCTTTTTTATGTTTCTCTATTTCATATGTGTGTCTTTTAAGCAATACCCGAAGTATATTTTGAGACTAGACGGTCATTCATCCTAGAGGCGACCACACTTTACGATGTGTTAGCGGTTTATATCCATTATAAGTATTTGTAACAATTTAGGTGTTTCGAGATGTTAATATCTTTCCATCATCTACTTTTGTAAATGAACAAAGCTTTGTACTTTTATAAATGTATGCCTGTATATTAAAATTTATGGCAGACCTTGGATTTACGGACAGAAATCTAAACTGCTAATGTATCACTGGGTTTAAGAAAACCATTTGAAAATTTTTTTTGGGAAAAAAAACTGACGCAATAGGCATTGTAATACTTTTACTGTTCTATATTTGATATTTCCTTTTAAAAGTTTTTCTATTGCCGTTGCTACAAAAAGGTTGTATGTGAAATTTTTGTCAACCGTTTATTGTACACGGTTATATGTGAAAAAAATTTTCAAACGATTTTTGTATACGTCTGACATGTGTATCTTCCATTCATATGAATGTCGCTTTGCAATAGTTTCAGAGTCGGTTCTATGTAACAATGGTCCAGGTGCGCCCGCGAGGAATATTAACAGTAATGCCAGCCATATGGCGTATTGTACCAATGGAAAGAGATCAGCTGAACGTCGACATATTGTTTAATTTTTTGATCCCTACATCATATACATATATCAAGTACATCTTAAGGCTGATCAAGGCAAGGGTGGATAGGTCTTTCTAGGCCATGGATGGTCTATTTCAAGGGCATTTTAAAGACAGGATTATGATGTTGATGTTGAAGAATGATGAGTAATGTGGCTTTTAAATGTTTATATCTGGTGATATCTGTTGGAGAGGGCAAAAGCTCAAAAATTTTCATATTTTGACAAATTGAAATAGTAGTAATTCTCTAATAGAAATACATGTAGGTATTGATAATATAACTTATTTGGTATATTTTGGTTATAAAATTAATAGACGGGTGTTCAAAAAAATATAGAAAATTTTTCTTTACACGCTGTTATTTGCGCTAACTCGAAGAATCCGAATTATAAAACCATTAAATATTTGATAAGCGGTTCCATCAAATTGGAACTTTCAATTTATACTTCGACCATCTGGTTTGGACATCAATGGGTAGGACCACGAGAAAACTCCTACCAGCGCTGTAAGAAGCTGACGTTAGCGAGGCCTCAGTCTGGTTAATTAGTTCCCGGTTCCCGCGGGATGACGAACGATTGATTCCGATGAATGCTCGAGTTTTTAATAGCTTAAATGGTTTTCAACGGAATAATATTCTTAATTGGCACTTTTCCTGCGAAAAAATATGTGAACTGACATGTCATCAGATATTATATGGTCTTAGCATTACGTGATACTAGGATTCATATATGTATATATATGAACATTTTTTTTTAATATTTTTTTTATTTAGCATTACGTGATACAAGGATTCATATATGTATATATATGAACATTTAGGTATGTACATATGTATATCAGGTAATTGTTAACAGTATATTTGATTGAAAAAATCATATTATAATCTCCCTTGTTTTACGCAGAAAGATAACGTTGTTCCACTAATGGTGTTTTTGGGAGTGGGGAGAGTGTTACCTGTAATAAAAAAATACCTAATTTAACTGTTTTAGGGTCATTAAACTTTAAATCTTTATTTCCCGGTCTGAATATTGAATTTTTAAATTCTTAAGAACTATTGGATTATACAATATGTTCTCCGTCTGGACACTGTTTGCTTATTATAACGAATAAGGAAACCGGCGTCTATATTATAATGAAATGACTACTGAATTTTAGAGATTACTGAACCAGTAAAATATTTCATATGGCCATCTTAGTACCAAAAGAATAGTGACGAGTGTTCTTTGATTCCAAGGATCTCAGTCTGCCATCATACTCGCTGGCATCCAGAGGGTCTTATTCTTAGGTTCTATCTTGGCCGGCCAAATATGAGGGTTTTAAATGGTTATATTTTATTGGATCTAGGGGTTTTTTCTTTATCTATGTCATGTGTTCACGAAAAGTTAATTTCAAGTAGAAGTGTACATGAACGCACAGGAATATTTATATTTATTGTATTTCTGTTAATTTCCAAATCCAATAGAATTGTTGGTAAAGTTACATAATCCATGACATTACTACCACATTCCGAAAAATTCCAAATCGAAATTAATATTTTAAATTTCATTCCTACTAATGAGTGCGGTGTAAATGTACACGTACACTGAGGACTTAATTTCGATATTAAAAAAATTATAAATTTCATAGAGCGTGTTGGAAATACAACTACACAGAATTTACTGGGCAGCCAACATTAAATCATAAACGTAGAACCAACAATAAACATAAATTCAAGCAAAATTGTACGAGAAAGAACTTTCGAGAGCTTCGTGATTTGCGAAAAAACAGTTTCCCCGATAATAAAAAAAAACAGACGAGATTTACTTTCAAAATTCCGTTTAACAATACCCATTATCCAACCGAACTCCACCAACGGGAGAGTCATTCTATAAACAACAGCGAGCTCTCAAGTACCCTCAAATAGAAGCGTGGAATTATTCCAATTCCAATAATGATAATCCATTGAAAATATTCCTTAAATATTCGTTACGAGATAACGTTTCGTGAAAATCTTTTACGAACGCTGTCAAATCGTATTCTCGACGTGGTATTGTTTAACAATATCACATTAGCGTTATGTCTCTTTTTATCATGAAAATCGACGCAGACCACAAATTCAACGCTGAAATAGGTAACATTAGCTGTTATTTATCACAAGTTAAATTAATTGTGGACTTTGGAGATAACCAGAAGACAGGGCCACCCTTTGTACCATCTGCCTGGGTTTAGGGCTCATTATATACGACAATAAAATGAATATTTTCCACGTACAGTTATAATTAATGACAACATTGTATCAAATAAAATTATTTGTTTTAGGACTAAGTGATATGTGGATTCGATTTTAAGATGATACGAACGAGTATTGAATGGACGGGAAAGAGTCACAAGACAAAAATTCTCTTTTAATGAGCTGTTCATAACCGTAACATAACACATCAAAGGTCATCGAAGCCTATGATTGGATACAGAATATTAATCCTGTAAGTTTCAATCCGTTGCCGAGCACAGCCACCGCCCCTTTCCGGGTCGTTAGATTCGTGATTGAAAAAGCTCAGTGTAAGCCGAACTTTCTGTTTAACACCTCGCAAACACAGACATTGGCAAGTGAATTGGTCCCATTATTGGTGATTGGTCTATTGGTCAAACAGTTGCGGCACCTTGAGATGGACTCGCTCGGTGCCTAGATATACCATTATTAGTATATATGTGTGTATCAAATTTATATTTTATGTATACAGTTTATCAAGTCTTTCTTATAATATAGAATATATGTCTTATAATAGAACAAGGCGTGTTCAATCTGGAATTAGAACCGAAGATATTATTTTTATGTCTACATATTACGAAGCATACTTATACAGATAATTTACAGATGTTATTACAATTCTCAATACAAGTGAAGATCCAGTCCGTGTTGAAAATAGGACTGTTACTGTACATAGCCACATTGGTTAAGTTAACTGAAGTTAGTGTACATGCTATTAGCATCAGTTAGTATCTGCCCTGTTCGAAGTTGCTCAGAATGTCTACTTTCCAGGTCATACAGAGGTAACTGTGCACACTACCACACAAAGATACAAGAATGTTTAGTGAAATAATAAAGAAATTTTAATGAACACTTATAATTTTATTTCATCATCATTTTTTCATAGGAATCGAATCCGGCAACGTCAAACAAAAGCCGAGTTAGTGGTGCGACCGTACTTATTCATGCGCGATTTGATCAAATTATTATCGTCAATGAACCATGAATATAAACTTAAGTCCGATAAAATAGTTCAGTTATTGCACTAGAAACTTAATAGAGTAGAAATATTAAAATCCTATTAAATGATTTTTTTTAATGAATCTGCTTTAATTATACACGTTCATGAAATCTAATATTTTCTCTGGAGCAATAGAGTTTCCTCATGTTATTTTATTATCCTCTTTTTGCACGGCATTCATAAGTTGCGAGTCCCTGAGCTGGGGTCGACTATATCATTGCACCTCGCAAGGCTTACAATTTAATTTACTGCGCTACTAAAAACAACACGTTACGCTTTTCAAGATTAACATGGCATGCCCTCCG
Source organism: Parelbella ahira ahira (assembly GCA_018244795.1). Lineage (NCBI taxonomy): Eukaryota > Metazoa > Arthropoda > Insecta > Lepidoptera > Hesperiidae > Parelbella > Parelbella ahira. The sequence goes on from DWME01008393.1 coordinate 8,302, forward strand.
AAGATTTAGGTAAAATGTTGCTGGTAACCGTGTAATGTACATACATATGTACATGCAAGATACAGGTGCGTACACCGTATGTTACGTTACAGACTATTTTCCGCTCCAACAGCAAACGTTTTGGTTCCATATTAGAAATCTTTAATCAGTCATCTTCATCATTGCAAGTACAGTTCACTTTTGGTCTTCATTATTAAGGCCTCATCTGTATCACTCTAATCTTTTCAAAATTCTTTCTTTTTCTGTTTCACCTTTCTGTATATAATAAGCGTGCCCAACCCAATTCTTGGTAACGTACCCGATTAGAAATTAATAGTTGTTTAAAATCAGTTATTGTATAGTATAAATTCTAATGCAAGCAACTAAGAAAGACTACCGTTGCGGACGCGTTAGTTCCCACCCCTTTCCGGGTCGTTAGGTGCGAAATTGAAAAAGCTCGATGTAAGCCGAAGTTCCGATTTAACACCTCGCAAATACAGATATTGGCAAGAGGGTTTCGTTTTTAGAACGGAAGCTTTTTAGAATTCGCACCGAGTATTTCTTTATTTCGAGTTGAAACTTTCGAGTTAGTGCCAATAAATTACTTTAGGCATTAACTAGATGTGAATTAAACTAAAAAAGAGCTCGCGGTCCTGTCGTGGGGGTGTTTGAAAAACGATTCGTTATGTTATAGATGCCCTTGTACTGTATCGGGATAGGTTTATATCTAACACGTGTAAACGTAACTGGTTAAACGTGGGACTGTACTACAATCTTTAACCTGCCCCTTCGGAGATTTCAGGCGTGATACGTTATTTATATAATGGATATTTAGAGACTTCTTATGAATGAGCTGCATAAATAATTTTCAACATGCTGCCAGACTTCCTAGTCCGCAAATTAGCCCGTTGGCTAAGCCGCTACATCACCTCCCTCGGAGCGCAGCGAACCATGCCTGGAGGTGGCGACGTAGTCTCGCCAGCGTACATATTATGTACGCTATATTATGTATAAGGCATCAGTTGATTTTAATTGCCATTATTATAGTTAAACATACCAACCTTACCGGTAAATTATGTAGAACAAAGGCTGACTTGCTGGAATGGTGGTCAGTGAGAAATACTTTTGACAATGGGTTGTGAATTCTATTCCCATCCAGTACTAATATTTGAGTGTTATTTATTTGGTTTTTGGAGCGGAAATTGTTTATACGAGTACGTATCAAAAATATATACAATTATTCATGTATATAATGTATTAGTTGCCTGGTTACGATACCGTTAGTTCTATCTAGGTCGTAATCAGATGATTATATCGGACGTTGTGGATTAATTTTATTTACTTATGTTACTTACTGGTACAACATTTTGAATGTAACAATGTTACCATTGAAATTATAGAAATGAATAATCGATTTATAAGTAACAGGTGTGAGGATAAAAAAAGATGTAATAAAAAGCCAAATTCACTGTCATTCAAAATAAATCAATTTGTCTCGAACGACGTCACCAATAACATTACTTTCAGTACAAAACCGTGTTCCTGCATTTAATTCTCTCATTAAACTTGATATCCAATTTCGTCGAATGTCGATAATTGGCAACTCAAGCACTAATTGGCTCGGTACGAATCATATGTCTGTCTGTACGTAGTTTATTAATTAAGCAGGTTTTCGGTTTCAATACGTAAACAATCGTCATGTTTTGGTGCTGTCGATATCGAGTTTGTTTTTTGACAACCGCGTACATCACTAGTGTGTTTTATTTTTTTATCAATTATAACATGCGAGGTACAATTATGACGTTCATGTAACTCAGGACTGGTTGACAATCATAATTGGAGTTGAGAATTCGATAATTATTGAGTACCTATGTTGGTTTTTTCTGTTTTTGTTGTTGCTGGTTTTAACTGTTAATATTAACGGGCTATATTTTTAGTATTTTTATTCAGTAATTCAACTGTTACATGACATAAGTGCAATGTAAGCGTACTATCGCATCGTTGCAAATATCGGAAATATAGCTTCCAGTACGATGGAACTAAATGTTTGGACAAATACTTTGTAGTTATTTCAGGGTTAGATGGTGTAGTTCTTGCTTAAGATTAAGTTAAACTTAGTTCCTTATAAGAAAGTTCATTCCACTATTCATACAAGCACTATGAATCCCAGAAGACTTCTTACGAGTCCAATTGACACGAGTGGCAGTTTAGGTTTAGGCGAAGTTGAAGAAATAATGACATGGATAAGTATTAAGCAGCTATTTACGTCAATAGCGTCGACCTATCTACAATACGACTGCACCTGACATCTCTGCTCTTAAACCAAGCGCAGCAGCGAGCAGCGTATCAAAATAAAAATATGCTAAATAAAATTAAAACTCTAAATAGTAATTTGAAACCACGCGCACTTCATGGCAGTCATGCTCCAGTTTTCTGAATGCAAAGAAAACCTCTTTGAAACGGCTCGCCGCATATTTCGTGGATTTTCGGTTGGAGTCAAAGAGATTATATGCGAGATGTAATTTTGATCAAAACGTCTTTATCGCTTACGTATTTATGCAGCGCTCGCTCGCTGAGGTTACAAAAAATTAAAAAAGAAAACAGCTCACCAACCATTGCATAGTATTTTTGGGAAAATTAAATGTTATTGCGTACAGCTTTAAGTCCTATTTGCAGACAAGACAAGAATCTCTGAGTACTCTACAGCACTGTAGTGCGGATGAGAGGAGATATAGGTTAATGTCAGTCTCTGTAAACTTTAGAAGATTCTGGAAGAATCCACCATGAGTGAAGCGAACTTAGTTTAAAAGAAAAATCTATGAGGTTGGAGAACGTTACGTCCAGATGAACTCTGTTTTACCTGTGAAATACAAGTAAGTTGTTTTTCTGTAATAAAAATTGTTGTTCAAAATAGGACTGCTATGAAAATGTATTTTTGATCATCAATTCTGGATTAAAGATTTATAAGACGAAGGAACTGAAGCAGAAGTTGCCAACTTGAGGGAATAATTTAACGACATTTTTCTTAATCCAATGTTATGACGTGGAGTGTCAAAGTTACGCGTGTCATGATGCGAGTGTGATATGAGCGTATTGGGAATAGCGCGAGCACGTACATACATACATACATATAAAGCCTTCACGTTCGTATTATTATTATAAATGTCCAAATAACTCTGTCTATCTGTTCTGTTCTCGTGTCAACATGTTCGAATTTTTGATGTTAACATTCGCTGTGGAAACAGCTAGGACTTTTTAAAAATACCCAAGGAACAGAATTATTTTTAGTTGACTTCGGTTACACCGAAATAAGGGTCGGAAGATTAGTTATTTTTTTTTTTCACCCGAATGAAGTCACGTTAAATGCTTTACGGTCAGTGTTGCGTGCTTATGTTTGATGTCGTTTAATATGAGAACGTTAGAGATATTATGACTTATATTAACAAGTCTAGATTTCACGTATAAAGTAAAGAAAAAAA
>DWME01008394.1:0-11758 GCA_018244795.1 Parelbella ahira ahira
GCAGTATCATCTAGACGGCCCTCGACACAGTATCCCAAGCCGGCACAGTCCGTGGATCCCAGACTCGCGAACAGTTCTAACTACAACACTGACGACAGAACACTCGGACCTCCCTACGACCCGTACTATAGTTCTAATCAAGACAAATGGAATACCCCAGGAAATATACAACAAATACCTGACAATCAAAAGCCGTACAATCCTAACGAGCCCATGAGTGGGTATGAGGCCACACCGCAGGGGACTCAACAACCGTCAGCGTACCGTCTGAATAGACAAGACGCTCTACAAACTCAACAGAGCGTGGACCAAAGTAACTTGAACTACCCGAACCAGGGACGAAGACTCTCGACATCTATAAAGCCCTCACCGAGTCAGAGACCTGGACCTGGACAAGAATGGAACGCTCCACCTGGTATTCCAAGAAGACAGAGTATTCTGGCTCAACCGATGCAAGATTCTCAGGGCCATTCGTATGTTGATGGTCGCAATGAATTCAGAACTGGCACCGTCCATTCTGAAGGACAGACAATGCCATCGGATACACAGGGTTATAGACAGCCCTTCGATTCACAAGGATATAGGCAGGACCAAGGATATAGACAGGATCAAGGCTACAGACCAGACCAGCAAGTTTACCGTACAGGACAAGACCAACAAGGATATAGACAAATGCCTGATCAGCAGCAACAGACGTACCGACAAACGCCGGCTGACCAACAAGGATACAGACAGACAGATCAGGACGTTATGAACGGGGAACGAGATGGACGTCAAATGGCAGGAAGGACATCTATTGATTACTTCGATCATTACAAAAGACCGCCCAGTAGAGACTCCAGTGTAGACCGTTACGGACGGCGGTCCCGACAGCCTTCAGTGGAAGCCGCTCCAGCAACAGCGGGATCTCGTGCGGGGTCTGTGGCGCCCCAGCCCCTGCAGAACTCAAGACCAGTGTCGCGCGCGGCCACACCGGCTGGAAACGGTCACTTGGCATCTGGCCGTGGATCGATATCTCGTGCTCCATCTCGGGAGCGACAACCGTTTGAGGAGTCACTATTACGAAAGCGTAATTTGGGGCAGGAAATTTCACCATCGCCGTACCAGCCGAAACGAACGGAAAGCTTGTTCGTTGCGCAGAACACTACGCCGCCGCCACCCCTCATCCCCACGGGAGGAGGAGGAGGAGGAGGAGGGGGTCGCAAGGTAAGATTTTTTTATAAATTAAAATCACCACTGACGGGTCTCGTAATTGTTGTAGTTTATAAGGACATTTGCAATACCAAGAATTAATTGATAGCGCTAAAAACGGCTAAACAGCTCTTTTTGCACAATTATTGAAGTGTTCAATGTTATAGCGCTTTCAATATCAATATACAATTTATTTCACATATAACAAGCGTACAGTAAAAGGACCTAATATATATCTAACTAGACCATAGATGACCGTTATGGGGTCTAAAAATGTGGAAGAAACTTAACTTATTAATTATACGAATCCGCTTCGTATTCTTTTCATCATTTACTATAGATACGTTACTTTTCAAATCACAAAGATAATTTTGAATTTTCGATTGTTCTTAAAACGTAGCGTTCAATTCTATATGTAAATATTTTAGATGTGTATAAATAGAATTCCTTACATTTAATCTATACAATGAATCCATTAAAGTGACTATGCTTTCTTAAAGAATGCATATTTATCTGAACTGAATTATTTAAAAATTAAAAGATGGTCAATTAAAATAATATTTCTAACAAAATTAGCGTTTATTTTATTCATAAAAGACATGTAAAAGTGTCTTTAACTCGTACCGATGCTGAAATGCTACTAAATTTAAAATCGAATTATCAACCTTTTTTCTCAAATCATTTAAGAATCTTAAGAAGGTCAGTGCCTACCGACGGTAATCATCATATTAAAAATTATGTTATTCGCACATAAACATATGAGTAGATGTACGTACCCACGAATAGATAAACATACACGTAGAATGTTTAATTTCATCCTAGTAAGTAGTTATCGCTTTCTTTCAAATTAGGAGACTTTGGCGCGCATTTGAGAGTACACTGTCGGTAATATGACGTAAGCCGTGTTTTTCAGAAATCGACTTTGAAAGTTTGCAATCATAATATTAATAAACCATTGAAATCCAATTTACCAAGATATTAAATTAATTCGACGGCCTCGTTGGTCGAGCGGTTGCAAGTGCGACTGCCGATCGGGAGGTCCTGGGTTCAAATCCCGACTTGGGTGCTGTTGGATTTTTCTAATCTAGAATTGTGCACGTGTGGCTATAGGCTCACCACCTATTCCGTGGGACTTAAACGTAACTAGTAAAAACAAAAGTGTACTACACTCCTCTGCCTACCCCAGACGTGATGTTACGTTTACGTTTATTAAATTAATTTGTCTTCAACGATAGATACCCTATCAACGGTCGATATTATTTTTTTGTTTGTCGAGAAAAATGTAGCTCTCAATATGCAATCATAATTTTTAACTAGATTATATATATTATATGGACCGGCTTAACTCAAGTGCATTTTTGCTTGAGTTAAACCGGTATATAATCCATATATTCATACGTATAAATACTAACAAAACATTTAATAGTACAGCTTCTAATCGCTGTAACATAAAAATCTACATTTAATTTACATTGTATTAGGTGTAGTATTTATGATTATTTGCTCTTTTTAACGTTTTTGTCATAAAGATTGCTCTGTAACTGCTTAAACGTAGCACGTTTACCAAAAATAATTCAAAATGTCCATGGTCGGGTTTACACAACTAATAATTGGACAAGCACGCCAGAGTTTTGACTATTCAATTTTCGATTATTGTAGCTAAATTACTCAATATCAATCAAAGTATTTTTACCAAAACGTCTGTCGACTCCTCGTTATTGGGCTAGGCATTGAAAAAAGCGATAGTAAACACGACAGGGTATGGTGTCTACAGTCAGACAAATATATTATGTATGCGCGGTCGGCGCGGCTTGGCTGCGCAAGTGGGCGGCGGGAGCGCGCCTCAGCCCGTTCTATTTCTAAATTGAGACAGTCATCCGCTGCCGCTTTCCGCGCAACACCTCTTTGCTAATTATAAATAGAATATTTGAAAATCAACTAAACAGAAAAAACGCCGGTGCCGTGCTAATCACTATACAATAGGGAGTTATTTTCATTTTTTTTTCATCTCACAATCACCGTTGTGACCTCTAATAAAATTGGATACGAAATGGAAAAGTGAACATTGGCAGTGAAAATTACAACTTACTTCGCTTAAAAAAGTGCATTTATATTAGAAATCTTTAACCATGATGTGGTATCAAGGGGGCGATGAAGAAGAAGAGGAAGACCTCATGTGCTCGCCGGCGATCCTCGCCAGGCGTGCTTCTGAAAGTTGGATAAATGTTCCTCCTGCGGAGGTATCTTACGAAACTCCTAAAAATTTTAATAATGAACGTTAAATGTATCGATGTATTCAATATCACAAGAAAGACCAGATAATCTATTAGAAATACCTACTTCCCCTTTCGCCGCCTTCAGCTCAAGCGTAATTGCTTTTATTGGTCTCAAATATCGCCTCTTTGATGCCATTCTGGTTGTATACCTACTGTATTTAAACAGTTAGGTATATACTAAAAAAATAATTTCCACATTCTACAGATACCAATTTCATATGTTTTATACGAAATTAGTAATTGATATATCAATTCTAGAACACCAATGTACAGATCTTATTAGCGATGCAATTAATGTATCTACATATGGGTGCAATACGAAATATTTAAACCTGATATTGCCATGTAATTCTAAATACCTCATATTACATAGCTAGTGCGTTAAAGTCTGACAATGTAGTTAGAAGACCTGTAGTTATATTGCCAGAAAAACAGACAGTAGGTATTAAGGGTGATAATTAACGTAACTATTAAACAAAGCCGCTCGGCTATTAAATAAAGGTTTAATAAACCGGGATATAACTTTCTTTGTCATTAAACTTGCTACAATACATACATATTATGTATGTATATATAAACAATCTTTACGGAAGTTACAACCATTAGCTATTTTGTTTCTTAGTTTTATTTCCAACAAAATAAATAGTTTCTATTATTACTCGTCTGCGGTCAGCGCTGCAGCCCGTCACAGTTTCACTGGATAATAACAAAACACCAATACACGAACAAAACAACACAAACATATCAAGCTTATTGCTAAAAATACAAATCAGGTGTACAGTGGTACCCAGCTGAACATCCTTTTCCACTCACAATTAGTGAACTTCCCTTTCCTTATTTTTGTTTAAACGACTGACCTATCTAGAAAACAAACCATAAAACCCATATTCTACTAAGTGGTCTGTATTGTATACCTATATCTAACATATTGCCACATGAAATGGCAGTCAACTGAGGTCAAATTACCCTCTTTGCTATCCTTAGTCAATACTAGTGCTAGGATCACATTCCTCTCACCGAGCCATTGCTGTACCCTCGCAACCTATGTGAGGATTGTGATACGTCTGCTACCTAAACAACAACACGTTCCCAGATGGTGAGCACGCCACAAGCGTTGCAACGCAAGAAGTCGTTGCCCGATGTAGCAGCAATGCCGCGGATGGCAGACGGAGGAGGCATGTCGCGCGAGGAGGTCTCCGCGCTGGGCTCGGCGCGCCGCGAGGAAGTGCGGCGCATGCACGAGGAGTCTGAAAAGCTGCGGGCCAACCCCCTGCTATACCTTGTCAGTCCGCAAGTCAAGGTAACGTCTCAACTATATCCCTCCCTATCCGCCTTAGTGGATACCACTGTCACACACATCTATAGCGAAAAACTTTGCCAAACGATTTTTTCAAACGACACTTTGCCAAACGATATTTCGGCTCCGCAGTAACATGATTACACGAGCTATTTTACGTCAGACACAGTGATGAAGATGTCAAGTAAGGCGATTAATACGCTGTGGTTATTATTTCACAGGACTGGTTCGCGCGGCAGCAGCTGGTGATTCTGGTGCTGTTCATCAACATCTCGTTGGGCATCATGTTCTTCAAGCTGCTAACGTAGCAGCGGCGTGCGGCGCCGCAGCGCCTCGCACCCAAACTTTTGTACATACTTCTACCGAACCAGTCAAATCCAAAATGATGTTAATCGTGTAAAATATAAAACTGTATCTCTTCGCCTCAACCTTCTTTTTATACGAGTAAATTTTTCTCTGAACAAACAAACACACGGAATCGTATTTATTCGTCGTAAGGACTTCGGTTTGCTAGTGTACTTTTAAAAGTTGTGTAAGTGTGCAAAATAAAGGAAACTAAGTGCAAACATGCCCCACCCTCGTCGACTTTATAATAACAAAAATCTTATGGTGTGAGAGTGAGATTTTTTGTGTCCACTAGCCGAAATCTATGAGTGTAAGAAGCACGAAAATGTTTATGACCTGCATATTGTAGGTTTCGCTCTTGTAGTAATATTTAACGCCCTAATGTCACAAGAACATTTTTTTTGAAACATGCGACCAGAAACGTGATAATTAAAAACTCTAATCGAAGAAGGCTAAATAGGCATAAATTATTGTGACGTCCGCCACGGACTCGATATTGAGCTAAAATGAATATTATATATTTGTAGATATTGTTATCTAGCTTCCCAATATAAAACAATGAACTCAAATTTTATAAAACGTAGCTACATGAAAAAAAAGAATTATTTTATCTTTAAAAATCCTATTCTTAATTGAAAATGTCAATCGTTACCATAATTTATTAATTTATGCTAAATATATTTTATGAAACAAACAATGTACATTTAGGAATTTTTATAAAAAACTTTTTCTATTCTTAAAATGGGCATAACGCGAATTACTTGCCACGCGCCCGGCTTTTATTCTAAACGAACACTAGAACGATAAGTAGTTCATTACGTAACAATTAGCTGTAAAATCAATTATTATTGTTCTCATTACAAAACATTGCCTGTTACATATTTTATATAAGATTTGCTTTAAATACGAACGATGGAAAGCATTGAAAATTATTTTCCCACTGTTTAAAAGTCTCGAAAAAAGATATTGCTATTGAATTTAAAAAAAAAACGTCGTACTAAAACGTAACAATTGGTGCACAAAATTATATACAATATAGTAATGTTATTATGTAACTAGAATGTCAATTTTCTCGTAATAAAAGGTTTTATATATCATAAAATGTTGAAATCCTATTAATTTATTAATATTGCCACGGAATAAGTGCGTATGAGACTGTTGTTATACAAATACAACGAAAGTTGTGGAAAAACGCGCAAAAGTTTAAGTGTTGTATTAAAGTTCGTAAGACAATTTTCGCAGTTTCATTGTGTAAAAATAAGTTTTATCAGTAAGAGTTTTAATTACTTGTATCGATTTTATCTACGTTTCACAAATAAAATATTTTAACAAAACTATTTCTGAATTTATTTTTTACCCATTACCTACATGTGCACGTGACATCTAATGAATGTTATGAGCAAATTATAATAATTGAAATGAAATTATTTTTATCTTCATCATAGAATTGTAATTTGTTAATCATTTGAAGAACATGTTTAGATAAATCTAGTGACTTATTAATGTAAATATTTTCACTCTAAGTAAATCCATACAAATATTCTAAATTGTTGTCTACACAAGTAGTGAAGGATGAAACAGTTTAGTAACTTTCTTTCTTAGTTTTGTGAACTGTCTTTCTTATTTTTAATAACCATTGCGGAGGTTGGCTGTTTACTAAAAAATTTTTTGAAAACGTAACATCAGGCCTGTATTAATTCCCCAACGGAGTAGGCAGAGGAGTGTAGTACACTCCCACGTTTCACCAGCTACTTTTAAGTCCCATGGATTAGGTGGTGAGCCTATTGCCATACACCGGGCACAATTCCAGACTCCGAGTCACTACTCGAAATTCTAAATTCTAAAAATCCAATGGCCCCCGATCCGGGATTTGAATCCAGGAACTCCCGATCGGCAGTAGCGCTTGCAACCACTCGACCAACGAGGTAGTCTGATTATAAGCATGGAAAAAAATTGGTATTATCCAATACATATAGGTTTTCCTCCAATTATTAATAACGATTATGGAGGGCCTTTGACGACTGCTGGTAAACACAAATTTTAAATAAACATGCATATTTAAAATTTCGAAAATCATAAATAGCATTTGGCTTTTTCTAAATTACAAAGATTTCATATAGCACAGTATAGACCATTACATCACAATCTTGATTAAGAATTTTGCTGTGCACAAGAATTATAACATACTCAAGAGAATTTTAGCTTGGACCCAGAATTGGTAAAACCTGCCGTGTTATATTTGGTGTGATCTATGTATCTACACGATACGCACAATTTGATCAATTAGATTAAAAATATGGCTTCTTTCAATACCAAGGTAGCTTAATGATCGGTAGACCTGAATGGACGTCGCTAGTACAATACAAGAGTGAATTATAGTGATTAATAAGTACTTACTGTACATAAATATGGCAAACAGTAACAAGAATAATAGCAGCAGTGCTCCCAAAATACCGGTAGTTTTAATCCATTATACAAGTGTTTAATAAAATTAAAAATGTTAAAGAAGAACATAGCATACGTTTTTTAAAAACATATTGTTTAGTTTATGTCAACAAACGTGAATACTAAAAGTGGATTCTTATTTTAAAATAAAATCATAATAGACAAGTTTTAGTTGATTAGTCATGTGAAGAAAGTTTTAATTAATCTAAGTATAGTTTAATGACATAATAACTAAATTAAACTAATTTTATTACCAAAATTTAAGGTAAAAGAATCAAATGACGATGCGATTGATCTGGACGATGTGCTGCCTAAGATCGGTGAATTTGGCATTTACCAGAAATTTCTGCTGTGGTTGGTATGCTTACCGGCTTGCTTACCTTGCGGTTTTTGCGCTTTCAATCAACTGTTCATGACGGACACACCGGATCATTGGTGTAGAGTCCCAGAATTATTTAATATGACGCAAGAACAACGCAAAATGCTCGCAATACCACATAAGGTAAAGGGAGAAGATAAAAAAGGTTAACCGTCAAATTATCAACAAATAATCAGCACTGATTTTTTTTAGGTAGATGACAATACAACTTTTGAAAATTGTGTTCGATATTCTGTGAACTGGTCTTCAATTATGAACACAAATAAACATATAGAAGTTAACAAATCCTGGCCTGTAGAACCGTGCCTAGATGGTTACGAGTACGATTTATCTGAGGTGAAATCTTCGGTAGTTATCGATGTAAGTAGTTTTTAATACCTACATATATATTTACTATAAGTACCTAATTTACTATAAGTACCTACCTAATTTACTATACCTAATTTACGATACCTAGTATAAATTTACTACTACATAAAAAAATTATATGAATGAGAGTGTTAATAACACGATACTGCCTATCCTCTTTATAGTAATCCATGGTATCTGTTCTATGTTATATCTACCTGAAAATTCACTAAAGAACTATATAGTCACCCATACCGATTTGTTGGACATAATATTTTTTTAGCTAATTTACATTAAACCTATTTACGTACACATATCCAGTCCCGGCTAGGACTATGTACCTACTAAAGTATTCTCCAGGGCTCACGAAGTTGAAAAGATTCGTTACTCAACAGGGGCACGGTAACAGCCGTAACTAAAAAAACAACTTTATTACAGTTTAATCTAGTGTGTGAATTCGACATGTACCCGACGCTGGGCCTCGTAGCTTTAAACGTTGGTGGACCGGTCGGAGTGTATTCCTTTGGACTTTTAAACGATCGAATCGGACGAAAAAAGTCATTCTTCACCTGCCTTTCGACTCTACTTCTTGGAAGTCTAATGACAGCTTACGCCCATGAATATTGGTTCTGGGTGCTAGCTAGAGTAATCGTTGGGTTGACGATACCTGCAGTTTACCAAATACCATTCATTATATGTAAGTTGGAAAAAGCAAATTGTTCATTTTTTGGTGAGAAAAAATTATAGGTACCTATATAAATTGACCTGTATAATTATTTCAGCTTTAGAACTCGCGGGACCAAATTACAGATCATTTGTAACAGTAATGACATGTATATTTTATACGCTGGGACTGATATTACTATCAGGAGTAACATACATCTTGCGGGACTGGAGATCGTTAGCTCTGGCTACCTCCGTTCCGTTTTTCTTCTACTATCTATATTGGTTCGTGTTGCCCGAATCGCCGCGATGGTTACTAATGAAAGAACGATTGGAAGAAGCTAATAATATTTTAAAAACGATAGCCAGAATCAACGGAAAAGAACTACCAGAAGAGTACACCACTAAACTTCAGAAACAAGTGATGGAACAGAAAGAGCACGGTGTTAAAGAGGCGAAATCAGCCAGCGTCTTTGCATTATGCCGTACTCCTAACATGAGGCTGAAGACCTGCCTGATAACATTGAACTGGTGTGCTTCTGAAATGGTTTATGTAGGTCTCAGTTATTATGGACCAGCTATTGGCAGCAACCAATATATGAGCTTCTTTTTATCGTCAGCTGTGGAAATTCCAAGTTATATAGTATGCTGGATACTCATGGACCGAGTTGGTCGACGATGGCCGCTTTGCTTGTCAATGGTCATTAGTGGGATATTTTGCATAGTTACTGTACTACTGCCGAGCGGTAAGTAAATGAGTAAAATGACTTGCTTGATTTGTCATGGATTGACTAATACTTGTTTAAGTTTACTTAAAAACCCACTAACTTTTCAGACGCTCAAACGGAAACACTCATATTGTATCTAATATCGAAATGTTTTATTTCCGCCTCATTTTTAATCATATACCCATATGCTGGAGAGTTGTACCCAACTGAGTTAAGAGGAGTCGGTATCGGAACTTCAGCGTACATCGGAGGCCTTGGCCTTATAATTATACCGTTCATTAATTATTTGGTAAGAATATTCTACTTTTAAACGTTTCGGCAGCATCTTTATACACGATTAATTTGTGCCGGATATCACTAACGTGTATTTTGTTGGCCTAACCGGACTGCTTTCGATTTTATCTAAGGTGTTCCTAGTCTCTCATCCGTATTTTGTTTTCGCGGCAAAGTCAGAACGAAAACCAACTCCGGATAGGACGCAAAGTAGCCGTTTCCAAAAAAAAATACATGTGCTAAAACGAAAACATTAATTCAAAAGTAAAGAATAATAGGTACCTACGTTAATTTTATGCCAATACCAATTAATCACGACTATGATTATTATGGTCACCTACTACGGTCACGATAAATTCCTGTTCTATAGTTAATATCGACCGAACATTCTTCTACATTCAATACTCCCTTCATACACGCACACCAATCTCGAAGACATCAAATAACTTAAAACATCTACAATAATCTTCATTACAGGGTTCCAGTAACTTAGTGCTGCCGTTGGTCGTGATGGGTGCAGTGTCGGTAGTGGGCGGGCTAACTGCACTGCGTTTGCCGGAGACGCTTCACTGCTCATTGCCACAGACGGCTGAAGAAGGAGAGGAGTTCGGCAAGGACTGGACTTACCAAGACTGCTGTGCATGTGCGGGCGCCGGGTATATGCACACACGTAGAACTAAACCGGCTCATTCTTTCTTTGCTTTCGGCCCTTTTATCATTCCACTGTTGGAATATGCGTCTTCTATCTAATTGACAGGGTTTGGGCCATAGACAAAATTACACAAGCTTATGCTAAGTGGGATTTGTACATTTTAAGTACTGTAACACTACAAGTGTTCTTGCTGTTGCCGTTCTGATGACTGTCAAAATTGATTCATCCTTTTTTTAATTATTAACCAGTTTATGCACGTAACATGTGATGTGTAGCACGTAGGTAACATCTGAATATTGCTAAAAAAGTAATGAAAAAAAATTGTCTAAAATGCCTATGTGTACAATCTGAACAATCTGAATAGTGAACAAGTAAATCTGAACAAGTGACTATTAGTTTGACTTTCATTCAATCTTACGGAGATTGAGAATCTGAATTAGGAGTAAATGACCGTAGTGGTCATTTGCTCTTAAGGTATTTCTACATCATATTTGGTATAATCGTATTATTAAAAGCAGGTCTTTAGGTACAACACAAATCAGAAAAAAGGTCGGTTGATTGCTTTCTTGAAATCGGTGTGATATACTAAAATGGTTTTTTTTTTCTACAGAAAACAAGACGCAGATACTTATGAAGACCTGGATCAGTTGGAATTGACACAAGCGCCATCTGTTGAGGACGTTTTACAGGACCTGCCGTACCCCAGGCGCAGCTCCATGAGGAAACTAGTGCGACAAGCTAGCACCTTGGAGACGCAACGGGATATCGACGGCAACTTGAAAATGACATACTGGTTTTAACTTCTTTATTGTATTAAACAAACTTCAATATAGCCTTAAGAGTAGATTTAACTATTAATTATTATATTATGGGCCATCCATAAATTACGTCACACGACTTAAATGATTTTTTGATCCCCTCCCTCCGCTCCGTCTCATTTGGTGATTCCGTTCGTGACACCGCGCTCCCTCTCAGTGTGACGTCACATATTTTTCAAAATGCACCTATAAATTATTATAATTATGTTTGTTGTTTAAATTTCTTATTTGAATACTCAGATATGTTATATTTTAATACATGGTATTGTAACAAAATTAAACGCCTCCATGGTTTGTACAGATTATTTATTGTACTATTGTACTTAATAACGTTTACAATGCT
>DWME01008395.1:0-11757 GCA_018244795.1 Parelbella ahira ahira
CCCGTGACGTTTTATTATCCTCAAATATATATTACTATCCACCAGCAAGTGTGACATTGTGAGTATATCGCGCAGTTGCGACAATAGTGCAACATCTCAAAAACACTATTCATTAAACAGTTCCGAAAGATTGAAATCATAATTATTCTAAACGTAACATCGCGCCTCTAATCACCGAAGGGGTCTGGGGTAGACAGAGGAGTGTGGTACACCCCCACGTTTCATAATTATTCTATGACTATTGTGATAGTTATATATAGGTGCCTATATGTATCGTGGAATAGTCGACAATTCATACAGTATTACACTAGTCCTAGAATAAATATGATTTTAAATTATCTGAACTGTTTTATGAAAGATAGTGTTTTCGAGAAGTTACACTCTAGTCGCAAATGAGCGATTTGTTTTAATATGTGTACACATACACATGTATTATATTGCTTAATTTCACTAATATAATAATTTTATCTCCCTACAGTTTTAAGGATGGCAAGGAGCTTTCCAAGCTTTCCAACAAATACTTTAGTAAGAGAAATGAAAAAACAATAGATCTCACTATTAAAAATATGAATGTCAACGACACAGGAAATTATACGTTGTTCGCTGATAATAAATACGTTACTGCAGAAGTAACATACGATTTGAGGATACCTGGTGAGGCTTACTGGGATATATAATTAACTTTAAAATTTGTTTTAATTCTGCCTACCCATGTTACGAGTATAAGGATTAGCTAGCTGAAGTGGCATTAGGCTGGTCACATTTGTCGTAGAATCCATACCGTTGGAGTAGACGTGATATGGGGTGGAGTCCACGCTTTGGTAAAGTTAGTGTAGGACGCCTTCCAGCTAGGTGGAGTGACGAAGCAAAGTGGCTGGCACTGCTTAGATGTGAAGAGCTGAAGATTGGGGTGAATGGCGTGCTAGAAAAGAGGCGTATGTTCAGCATTGGACGACAGTGGGCTGATGATGATATTATAAACGTTCTTTTTTCAGGTGGACCGACCATAAATTTTGGCCGAGAATCATTTAAGGCATTTCCTATCAATACAGTGGCTACTTTGCAATGTGAAGTTACTGGATATCCATTACCAAAAATATCTTGGTTTTTTACAAACGAAAATAGCGAAAGGCAAGAATTGGTGCGTTGGCTTAAATTTCTGTAATGTATTATGTTATAAAACTATGTGATACAATTACTTATCATATTTTATATATTTTACATTGTATTTATTATATTCTAGTGTTTTTTTGAGGGCTGCGTGGACTAATTCTATTGTTAGGCAGCAATGCTCGCTAACCGTTGTTGCTGCATTTTAGATCACTTTAAATTGATTTAATGATATGTTATCAACTCAATACATTCGTACAACAAATTTTTTATTTCGGCCGCGTCGTATTAGACGATTCGAGCAAACACAAAATTATTTTTAACATAAAATATTATAAACTTAATCCATGTGTGCAGGTCCATGATATAGAGGAGAAAGCCGTATCACTCATTAAAGTGGTTTCAAGAATTCAGATACCTGTGAGGGTTTCCGGAAACGTAACTTGTCAAGCTTCAAATATTATAAAAAATAACGTGAGAAAGTCGAGTGTAACAAAAACATTTTTGGTGTACGACATAGCTAAAGGATTCGGTATCAAAGACAAGGACAAGACCTGGTTCTCTGAAAGAGATAACGTAAAGCTTAGATGTTTAGCTTCAAAATATGACTTCACTAATCTCACCTGGTTTGGAAACGATGCCGCCGAACTGTATGACAATAGTAAGTTTGACATAACACAAGTAATGTAAACAAATAGCATTACGCCTATATTTCCCAAAGCACTAGCCATAGGAGGGTAGCTCTTCCGTCAGCAATTATACATATTATACGTACCCTTGTATTGTCATGGTATGTAGTTAGCCTATTGATATACACCGGGCGCAAATTCACGCTTTGTCCTACTACTGTGAATTTCAGGTTAGACAACCCAATTACACTTCACCTTGTCCTCGGATCGAACCCAGGAACTCTTTATCGGCCATCGCGGTTGCATTAACTAGACCAACGAAGCAGAGAGCCAATAGAATATTGCGGTTACAATTTCATTTATTACAAAAACCTGTTTTCCAGTTGGGCTATTTCCACATTCACGTACCTACTTGTAATATCTGCGTTTTTCTAACTTTGTCATTTATTTCAGTTTATTTTTCTTCAACGCCATTTTCCCACGAAGCAATATTGATATTAGACGACATTTCTTTGGAGGAAGCGGGCAATTATACGTGCCTCGGAATCAAGATAGATCAGACTGAAGTCAACGACACAATTTCCTTAACTGTTGAAGGTAAAATAGTTCACAATTTGCAAGGACAGTAATATCGATTGGTAATTTGCAAGGACAGTAATATCGATTGGTTCTGGGCATCTTCAATTGCGGGAGTTCGTCAAATTAATAAAGAATTAAATATTCATTAATCAACATGTGTCCTTGAAATGGAGTACCTACCTACTTCATGTGTAACTGACATATTATTTCTCGTATATGGCTATTATATCTCGTAAATAAAAAAGGCTAAGTGACTACGTCTTAGGACACCAACAGAGACTTTAATAGATAAGACATTGACGGAGCAACATTTATACTATTGTAATTGGCAGTGTATCCACGGCGCAACCGTGCCTTTGTCGTTATACTGGTTATCAGTATATAACGAGGTATGCGGCATTGGACTAAGGATAGACGTATTTTGTAATTACGTAATTTTTTAACAGCTTGAAAATACCCTTACAAGGTCAATGTAAGGAGAAAAT
The DNA here is from genome assembly GCA_018244795.1 of Parelbella ahira ahira. Taxonomy (NCBI): domain Eukaryota; kingdom Metazoa; phylum Arthropoda; class Insecta; order Lepidoptera; family Hesperiidae; genus Parelbella; species Parelbella ahira. The sequence goes on from DWME01008395.1 coordinate 2,804, forward strand.
ACATACAATTAATGATTCACTGTCACTGAATTAATTGACGCTAGAAAAATCAATTTGCGAAGGATTTGAGTGAAGTTCATTTGCAGAACTGATTTCGACCAGTTCTATCCGGACCATCTGGTCAGACCGAAGTATCTTAGACTAAGGTTCATTTTAGGTCTTTGCGCCATCTTCGTTTTCACTAAATTAGACACTATGATGTGCTTCCATATTGAAATGAATTTGCAATGCAATCGAAGTCGGTGTTGACTAGATACGCGCTCTCGCAATACTGGTTAAAAATTTGATCGTAGTTGTTGTCGTAATAAATTTTAAAACATCTTCATAAGCCTTACGGAAGTCAGAAGAACCCGGACTGACCATTAAATTATTCTTCTACCCTTCCGCAACGTAATGTATACCACCAGTTGCACCACCTGGCGAGCAGTCCACGGATCAGGGATTGTACTGCCGCTACACTTGGTTCTACCGCGAAACCAAATGTTTCTATAATAATTTGTGTAACATTGCTCGGGATTTAACAGCTCTGAAAGCAAGTTCCAATATGACACTGACTATTGAATAATACTACTAATATGAAATTGTTTAATTTCCAATTAAAAATTCAAAATGGTTATAACTCAATACAAAGGTATGAATCACTAACATTAATTGAATCAATAATGGTTATAATCTCGTTAGATAGTCCTATCTGACGTTGATCGCAGATATCCATTGCCGTCGGTGGCCTATAACCGTTACCTCATCAACTACCACTTTTTTCACAAAAAAATACGTTTTTATGAAATCTTCATTGCTTATTACAATTCACAGCTATCCGTAGGCCGATAATAATCGAACCTGCAAAGGACACGAATCGTGAGGTGATTCCGTACCACAGCGTCCAGCTCAGCTGCGAGGCGGACGCCGTGCCCCCGCCCGATATTGAGTGGTATAAGGTATATTAAAATAAATAACAATTACTAATTTTGCACTGTATTAGGAGTACCGATAAAAAGTACACATAAATCGCTTAGAATAATTGTTCTCTGATTAACAGACTTGTTACATGGTTTCGGCGTGTTTAGTTAAATATTTGATAATACGTAACTGATAAACTAACAATTTGTGTATATTATAAGCGATTAAAACATTCAGTTTACATTAATTGCAACACCCAATATTGATACACGGAATAAACATTAAAATATATTTGCTTGTCTCTATTTTTGTTGTTGATCTAATTGCATATCATCTACATTTTAAATATAGAGCGGTTGTAATATGCGTGTGTACTACAAATAGCGTTCACTTTCGTCATATAAATAACGTAACACATTAATGATTATTGTTACTTTTTGTAACAAATGCTTGAATTACCTTTTACATGTGTAAAACCTAACTAAGCCTACATTTAAATTTATGGTCACAGGATGGCAAACCGTTGAACACCAGCGAGGTTACTTTATTTACCGAAACGATAGATCACACTGTAGTAAATTCAACTGTGAACATCAAAGAAATGTCAGAGAAGAACAATGGAAAATATGAATGCTTTGCGTCCAGTGCCGGTGTCGTCACGAAACGATCTATAAATCTTCTCATGAAAGTATTGAATCCCAAAGGTATTGAATGTACTTCACGTTATTCTAAAAAATGGTTGATAGGTATATTGATTGACTCAGACTAACTTTTTTAGAAACTGCATATTGTCAGTATTTTTCCTTACGTTTTATCTTCAGAACTTCCCACAGTCCTTTAACATTTTATTTTTTTGATTATTGTACAAAGGAAATCATTTAGCATCACCCTCTGCTATCTGCAGTTGTGTAGTAAAATAATACATATCTGTCCTCTAGAGTAAAGGCTTAACTTTGCTGGCAGAATATTACGATATCTATTAATTGGTTTTAAATCGTTTTATAGTGATTGTTTATAATGTTTTCTACTAGAGCAACAGTCTATTCGATTTCCATTACTCTGATTGTTCCATCTGTTCGTTATATCTTGCTCGCCGTTTCTTTTATTCATTTTACGTGATATTTTTTAATGTTATAAAATAACTAATAATTTACGTTTCAGAAAAGCCCTACATCCCGGTTTACTTTGGCGTATGTGGAGCTGTGGCGTTTTTGCTTATACTGCTCGTGGTGTACTTAGCGTGGAAGATACGTAAGGAGAAGCAGTTCAGAAAGGAGTTAGCTGACGCCGGTCTTCTCTACTTTAGAGAAGGAGTTAAGAAATCGTTGAATCCCGAGCTAGGTATCAACGAGCAAGCTGAGCTTTTGCCGTATGATGAGAAGTTTGAGTTCCCACCGGAGAAACTTATCTTAGGTTGGTGTTGTTGAAATTATTTTTTAAACGTTTATATAATTCTATAATAAGATGCGGTAAAATGTTGATTTGAAGATCTATAGGTACTGTTCTGTAATAACTGATTGCACTAAGTACATATATTTTTATGACAGTATCTCATCAGTCAATAAAGTTGATTCAGAATTTGTTTGTATGATAATTATGTTGTCGGAAACGATTAAAAACAAATTATTATTTTTTGTCATTATAACATATAATCTTATCCTTACAGCGTCGAAATCAAATTTACAAAATTGTTGTTTCCATCGATTATCTTACAAAATCAGAACATCTGGAATAAAATCAAGAGTAATATACTCTTCGCATTTTTTAAAAAAAGAAACTTATTAGTACATTAAATGAACAGTTAATCAGTAAGTCAAATTCGTTAACGGTGTTACTTTAGCTTAAATAAACGTACCTATAACATTATAACAAACTGTGATCTCCCGAAAGGGTATACAGAGGAGTTTTTGCCGTTGCAGTTTTTGCCTGTTTTATTATAAATAAGAGTCAACATGTGACAATGCTAGTATACTTGTACAATTCCAGGTAAGAAACTGGGCGCGGGCGCCTTCGGCGTTGTCTTCAAAGCGGACGCTCGAGGCATAATCAACGCTGAAGTGTCAACTCCGGTGGCCGTCAAGATGGTCAAGAAAAATGCTGACAACATGTACATCAGAGCGTTGGCATCCGAGTTGAAAATAATGGTGCACCTTGGCAAACACGTCAATATAGTTAACTTACTAGGAGCGTGCACGAAGAATGTGGGGAAACGTACGTGAGGTTTTATTATTTTCTTTCACACGTGCCTGTTCAATTCAGTGTGATTTGGACATTTTCGATTCACAATGGACTTTATTAAATATCAGTAACTTATAATGTTCATTTTTACCTAAAATATTTAGCGTAGCCGGCAGTATCCTGTTTTGCCGTAACTATATTGTGAAAATTGCCGCGCAAGTAGAGTAAAGTAACGGTTGAAATAGTTATATAATAGCTCCATATCTACGGTAAATACAGTCGTTTGACTTTAGACATCACGTGTGACATCAATTATAAACAAATATGAGTCGCTAATCTAAGCAATTATTGTTTTAATGTGGGCTATTGTTTGTTATTTTCTAGGAAACATTATCGCGTTTCATACAAGGCTATCATTATTTCGTTTCTTATAACAACGAATGCTTTATTATTATTTCGCTTTTCTAGTAATGTATTCTACGCATACATGTAAAAATGATGTTTATTTATAATTTTAAATGAACTAGACTTCTGTAGGTATATTAGCATATAAATATTTATATATGTATATGAAGCGTTTCTGAATTGTGTGTGTTCTAGGCGAATTGATCGTAATAGTCGAATATTGCAAGTTCGGCAACATCCACGAGTACATGCAGCGTCACCGTGACGTGTTCATCGACCAGCTCACCGACAACAAGGAGAAGAATCTCGGCAAGGTCAACAAGGCCTTCTGTTGCAGCAGCGGCAGTAGCGGGTACCAACTAATATTCATGTCGAATTTTAATAACCCTTATTATTATTATCAAAGTCATCATTATTATTACCTAACAATAATCTATATACCTAACAATAAACAATAATCCTACTATGAATAATACAGAATTTAATAAACGTTTTCAAGCATACTGCTAAAAAGAAAATCGGATACACGATAATAAATTTGATAGTATTCTTATGTAGGTGTTTTTTCAATATTACAGAATGCACACGGATTATTTCGGTTCCAATCACACCCAAGAAACCGATCATACGTTCGTGAACACGGCAAACACAAACAGATCTGATCGAAAAGGTATTTTATTTACTCACGAATACAATAACATTTAATGTATGTTTACGATTCTTTTCTATCCCTTGAAGTTATGTATGAAATTTTACCTTAAAAACCCTGCAGACAGAAAAAGCAATATAAATAATGAATACTTTGTGGATTTTCATCAGATAACACAATCCAAAAAATGGAGATGGTGAAAGGTAACTTGCATGTTAATTTAAAACAATTTGTGTGCTTCAAAATTTAGATGTCAATGTATTTAAGTAAATAGATATATAGAAAATTATCACACTATTATACATATATAATTAATTTACTTTACGGTTGGACACTATACAGGTATGTTTTTAAAATTACATATGTTTTCATGATGATTATATTAATAAGCTTGAGCACAGACGAGTTTAATAAAATCTACTGTGACAGAAAATGCTTTGTACAGTTCTAATCTTAATAAATTACACGTTGGGTTATAAATGATGCATACGGGTATAGGCACTAAACAAATAAAACATATTGAATCAAATCTCGTTGGGTTACTGCAACTATATTTTAAAGAATGGATTTTTATGGGCCGTTTGAAGGAAAAAGTGTTGTATTAAATAGTGTTCAGTACACTTTGAGGTCATACTTTTAATTTAGACGTTGCAAAGTTACAAGAATTAATATTACTCATATCTCATAAAAAGGAACAATTGGTCGCCCGATTTATTGTTTCCTTCGATCAAGAGCTGAATATAAAGATGAGGTACCTACTATGAAACGTAATAAATTAAAAAGTTTTTAAAATATCTATAAGTTAATAATGGATATAATTAAGAACATAACTTCTAATTACTTTGTGAATCGATTGTATACTATTGGTATCTACGAAAAATACATACAAATAAAGTCTATCAGTAGTCGATCGTTGCTAGGCAACGTATAGATACGGCTATTAATCGTTCAAGATCGAGGTTATCTAGAGGTAGGTACCTATAAGTACGTATATCATTTGTTCTATTTTCAAATGCTTAAGTGCATGTTTCACACCTCATACAAAATTCTTGTACATTTAAATGTAATGTGGTATGTATATACGTAACGGTAAATGAAATAGCATGCTTCTTTCTCGTATTTTATTCGCTTTCTATTTATAGAAACGGTATGAAATAATTAAAAAAAGATTTATAAGGTTGGAATTCAATGATTTAAAACGTTTTTATTATGTTGTATTTCCAGTTTCGGAAACCGGATACGTTCAGCCGGAATGGCGGTCAAATTACGAGAGCGATTACAGCTTTGACGGACGGAACATGCGGCCACTGACCTCGCGGGATCTTCTAGCTTGGGCCTTCCAGATCGCCAGGGGAATGGAATACCTCGCCAGTAGAAAGGTAGAAATTATCAATAATTATTAGTAATACTAAACAACCCGATGAATTTCATGTAACGTAAGAATATTTATAATATGGAAGAAATGTAAGTTTTAAATAACATGTCATAATAAGTCAGCAACGAGACATTCATTGAGACATCTAGTGAGAGAAATCGGGGTTCTGTCTTTCAATAATATTTTGGTATTGCTTAATTAACAATGCTCTTAGTAAAATTCCGGGAGGGGTTGTTTAAGACGGCATGTATCCACTCCACTGGCTCCACTTCTTGCCCCTCTATTTGTAGTGCGTTTATCCAACCATTCAATATCAATGTCAAGTGCCATCGAACTGGTTCAACTTCCGGCGTTCAGGAAATTATAGAGCCTTTTCGTAACCTTCTGTTTTTTTTGCCTTTGCTATGTGGATCAGATAGTCATCCACTTTCCGTACAGGTATATAGAAGGGATGAATGATAGAAGCTTCTCTTGACGGTCTGGCCAATATTAGTAATGTGCTTAGACTTTGCCTCGGCTACCTGCCTTTTTGCCTATATGGGGATGGCATTGAGTTTAGTTTTAATTTTTTTCGATTATATATATATTATTGTGTGCACGCCTTGACCTTACTCGCCGTAGGCCTCTTGGTTTTTTAGAAGTATCAGTAATTAAACACTCTAAACCCCAACTACGTATGCTCATTTGTATAGTTGTACTATTCACATAATGCTATGTATATCATGTTTGTATATTTTTCAGACACTTTGTATAGGTACTAATCGTTAAACATTATTCTGTTTTAGGTCTTGCACGGGGATTTGGCCGCTCGGAACGTGTTGTTGGCTGAAGATAATATCGTTAAGATATGCGATTTTGGCTTAGCGAGGAGCATTTACAAAAATGATGAATACCAAAAGAAGGAAAATGTAGGTCCCGACTTTATCAATAATTTCAATAATACTTAACTAATTCATAAGTACATCGTTTTTTACCAAATATAGCTAAATTCAAATGCTGATATCTAACTAATTTTTAATGCGTAGATAGACTACCGACATACGACTGCCTCTTACTAAAGTTGTATTTCTGTCTTTGAGGTATTGTTACCGATTCTTACGTATATTAGAGCGACTTCTTCATTCTTTAATTGTAATAGCGCATGTGTGACCAACCTTATTATCAACGAATATTAACCGCTCTAACTTTCCTATTCATACAGTCTTATAAAGCGTAAGTTGCAGATTCAATGGTCGGTTAAGATTTCTGCTTGCTCATCACTACTCTCTTCTCATAGATAAAACAATACCAAGTAAAAATATGACAATAGTTTATCTGTTTTTGTTCTTGTAGAGTCCTCTTCCAGTGAAATGGTTGGCGATTGAATGTATGACAGACCGCATATTCTCCACTCAGTCCGATGTGTGGTCGTTCGGCATTGTACTGTGGGAGTTGTTTTCGCTCGCCAAGACTCCATATCCGAACATAAGTCCACAAGATCTGCTTCAGTGGTTGAGTGCAGGGTAAGTGTTCCCATTATTAGTCAGAAGCAATAACGAAAAACGATTGGTTTGTTCCTTTAATTTGGAATCGAGTTTCTTCACGTGAGGGTATTGATATAATTTTTCCAAATGGATTGCTCGTTGCATCTTCACTAATGTGCATTTGAACAAAGCTTGCGGTAAAGCGTGGTTCAAGGGCGGGACTCACGTAAGTCACGGAAACGGCCGGATTCCTAAAATGTATGCGTATAATTATGCTCAGTCAGGTGTACACTAGGACTAATATTGTTATTTTATATCGATCGCATGACACAATTATTCAACGTTACGACGAGATTCTCGTGTATCATATCGTGGTCTTGTCGCTAAGCCTTTTATGAGAATATATGTCGCAATTTATAGTATATTTCTATATTACCTATATATTATATGGTCATTACGAGGGTTTTGCGAGCATGTTTGCTTTATTAATTAAGGTTAAACATGGGTGTACGATCCAAAAATGTTGTTCTAAATTAAATATTTTTCAATTATGCGATATAAGTAATATTTGCAAACATTTTCTCCTGTTTTTAGACACCGGTTGGAGAAACCTCCTTATGCGGATGACAAGTTATACGATGTAATGAGGCGTTGTTGGGAACAGAGGCCCACTTCGAGACCTTCCTTTAGTCATCTGCAAGAGGTACTAGGATCATTCCTCGAGGACAACGTGAGGAATGTAAGTGGTTTATATACGCCAAAATGTATCAATTACGAATTCTTTTTTTCATTTTCCAGTCTTATACTGTCACGGTGGATTAGTTTTCGTGTAGTAGGTACTTTACTTAATCTTCCCTACTGTATATGTTGGCACTAATGCTAATAATATGCACGGTTTTAGATTTGTAGTGTGTGCATTGAAAAGCCAAGGTGTGTTTTGGTTTAATGCGAAAAGTTAAAAAAATGTGGGAAGCCCTACACACACGCACGCACGCATGCACACACGCAAACAAGCAGGCACGCACACACAGGTGTGTGTGCCTGCTTGTGTTCTATATAATACTAACGACATTACAATGACCGTATCTAGCTACTGTGGGCTCGATGAAAATTTAATCGGTATATAACCTCGGCAGCACTACGTGGACCTGAACATGGCGTACATGGACAGCAAGCCGGCGGGCGAGGACTACCTGGCGATGATGTGCGCGCCCGACTACAACAACATGGTGACGCCGAGCCCGCACCACTACGTCAACGACACGCAGCGGTTCTTCCCCCCCGCCCCCGCCGCCGCCGCCGCCGCCCGCGCCGCGCCCGCGCAGCTGCTGCACGGTCAGCCGCACGCTTCTACTCGTGTTTACCAACTGTTTATTGTCTGCCTACCCGCATTGGGTTAGCGTGGCTGTCTATGGCCTTAAACTTTATCATTTCGAGAGGAGATCCGCGTCTAACAGTGGAACGGTAAAAGGGTTGACGATTATGATGATAAAGAATAGGTGTGTCGAAAGAAATGTGTGAGGCAGATTATAAAATAGGCAGGCAGGCAGGCAGGCAGGCAGGCAGGCACTTCGTTTAGCCGCAGCCGCATCCGTTCTATTCCAGTGCTACATCGTGTGTTTATAGAATAGAGCTCTGAGATAGACATAATTGTTATTAGACTTAATATTAATATTGTGAACATTTAGCCATTCCTACACAAATAATGAACTCTTTATGTTAGTGTCCTCTCATATAAGAACACAGGAAATGAAATTTTAAGCGAATGTTACATTGACTACGTTGTAATGGAAATTCATCTTACGGAGATAGATGAACCGCACTTTAGTGTACAACGTAGTGCTACTCCAGTCTTATTTATGGTTATTTAAATCGTTTTTACGGGTCCCCATCGATCATGACATATGTATCTAGCTAAATATTCTGATATATGTATAATAGCCATCTAAACTTGACTACCAATGTATGCGAGGCAGGCAAATTG
>DWME01008396.1:0-11756 GCA_018244795.1 Parelbella ahira ahira
ATCATAACAGATATCCCAATTAGATAGCATAGTCAATGTCAATGGTACAAATGTCAATTTAGTGAAATGAATTAATTAAATGATATCAAATATTCAAATGTCACAATATTAAAACGTTACCAATAATAAAAATGTCATAATAATTAAAAGTTAAAATTATAAAAATGTCATAATAATTAAATGTTAAATTTATAAAAATGTCATAATAATTGAAAGTAAAAATTATAAAAATGTCATAATAATAAATTCATCGAGCCACCACGCCGTGTCTTCGGCTTGTTGTATCCAACATCTTCCTGCAGTCTTTCGCTGGTCGTATTTATACAGTAGTACTATAATATATATGTATATATGTAGTAAAGTCTATCGTCCATAAGATAGGTTTATGTACAATAGTGCCTCGTTGGTCGAGTGGTAGCAAGCGCAACTACCGATCGAGAGGTCCTGGGTTAACCCCGGGTCGGGTGCTATTGGATTTTTTAAATTTAGAATTTCTAGTAGTGACTCGAAGTTTGGTATGGTGCCCGGTGTATGGCAATAGGCTCACCACCTATACCATGGGACTTAAACGTAACTGGTGAATCTTGGGAGTGTTCTACACTCCTCTGGCGTTACAGGCGTGATATTACATATCTCCACTATTGTACAGTGGAGATACTTGTGCTAAAAGGAGGTTTTAACGTAATAAATAATACACAATGCGGCCTGATATATAGCCTTTCATTATTTCTTTGTTGGCAACATAATTCGTATCGAGAAAATATGATCGGCTAAAGGAGGTATGTTCAGAGCGGGCGATAAACGGCAAGGGAGCTGCGACGGACTAACGCAATATGAAATTGTGCACAGAGAGATAAGGACACACCCTTTATCTGTTTCTCCTGGTATAAGCATAATGAGATATGTAAATAATATCAACACGTATAAAGCATTTTGAGCATTTCTTATAATATACCACTTTGGTTTCTAATGAGTCTATATACTTTTGTGTTACAACCAATTACGTCAATTATTGAGATAAGGGGCAGTTAGAACTCTCCGAAAGCTGCGTGCATATACAGAGAGCGATGACTGTGGAATAAGCTCGACAGGTCAATAAGAATAGAGATATTTGGCCTTTTGTGTCTTTTGCCTACCCCGTAAGAGACTTGGCGTGATGATAAAATAATAATATTTTAACGTTGGTTGAATATTGATATAAGGAAAGCATTTAAATAGACAAATTTTGTAGGGTCGTAATTTAATATAGCTTAATTGATAATACAAAAAACCATTGATGTGTAGTTTTGTAAATAAAAAAATGTTTAAGCGATGTTTAAATATTTCTATACGTTATTACTTATTATAACCATAATTTCATTTCCTAATGTTTTATCAACACATTTCTTCTAAAAATTAAGAAAGAAGAATCTATTTCTTTTCGCCCTTCCTCCATTCAAAGCTACATTTTTTGTATAAAATCCACGTGACAAGGTATAGATGGCTATCGACCATTTACATGTTCCAGCCGCGTCTGTTGTATCACGTCCTTGATATTACATCATAAATCTGGAGCGCGCGGGACCCTGTCGCGTGTCGACATCGCCTGATCCCGGACAGCGCGTAAACGACGCCGATATCGATCGCCAGCAGCAGAGGTGACAAAATGGAAAACGTTTCATGCGTTCTGCTACTTCTCGTAGAAAGCAAGGCGGTAAACTTTTAGGAAAGTGAGACTTGACTAGTTTTTTACAAATAACGATTGATGTTTCCCTTAGTTGTTTTGCTGCAGTTTTTATTATCATATCATCACGTCAGATTCTTTACGTGGTAGACAGAAAGCACTGAAAGTCAGATGTTTTTATTACAAATCTGACGTGCTTCTTCAATGACATCAATCTCTTCATAAACGCACCGCAGTTTAGGAGACGTCTGATATCTTATCAGATAGAGTAGCTGACCTATTTGATGAAGATTAGTAAATTTTTGTCTCTCTTAGCATTTGTATCCACAATTTGCATTAGAATATATTTGCAAATAAGTATAAAACAACGCAAGTTTAGGTATGCATGATATCCATAGCATTGCTCAAGAAAAATGATTATATATACTTAGATATTAACGTTCTAGTCACAGTTTTTCTTTAGTGACCGGCGCTATTATATTGCAATGTCGATATTACGCCATAAATCCGTATCGACGACCGTTGTTGGGTATCGCTCGAACAACGCGGAAATGATGGACGATAGCTATCGCCGCGCTGCTCGCTGCTGGCTCGCCTGAGCAAAAACGTGCAGCGGCGAACTTGGTGTGCATTTCAATACCTCGTTAAAGGTTTGCTACAGGACTGTACCGTTCGTGATTTTATATTTCTACGTAAACTGTGGTACCTCTAAAAAAATCTTATTATTATTGTGTACATCATCGTGCCAGATCCCGTACGGGTGAGGCCGAGAGCAACACGTGCCAAATATATCTACCCTGACAAACCTGACATGCTTGATCTATATACTTATACATGAATTATCAACAAAATGTAACAATATTATTAAGATTCACTAGTAGCCAAGTGAATATCCTGAGAGCTTATTATACAGCCACATTTGACAAATCCACTTAGATTTTGTTCGCGCCGCTTGCCGCCGAGGAGTTCATAACTCGGTTAGCTGGAATCAAGTTTTGTAAAGTGAATGTGTTCGTACGTGGTAAACATGTCTGAGATATCTCGTGCGGCGAACACACTCGTAACATAATATGGATCTGTCTCGTTTCAAAAGGAAAAATTCTAAGATGTGTGAGGTTTGCTAACCCGCATTTGGCCAACATGGTATCATGGCCTTAACCCTCTCACTATGAGAAGAGACCCGTGTTCCAACGGTGGAATGATTTAAAGGGTTGGAACGGAACGAAATCTCGTTTTTATTTGTATGAAGTGCATTTCGTTTTTATATCTTAAAAAATGACAATGTTCAATTGAGAATATCTTAGAGTATCAGTCAACATCACACCTGTTATTCCCCGAAGAGGTAGGTAGCGGAATATAGCACTCCGGCGTGTTTCTAGTTATGTTATTCGTCCAATGGAATAGGAGGAATAACGTAACTAGTGGAATAGGAGTGTTAAAAACACGGCCACTTAGTCAAGTTTGGTCCTAAGGTGGATGTTGTGTTACGGTAACAAGCCAGCTAATAATCTATATGTGATTACATACAAAATCTTCTGTATGTATATGTCACTGAACTGTTGAATGCCTGCACAAATTTTGATAAGAAATTTTGTGTGTCGTGGATTTGCTTGACTTCTCAATTGAACTTGCTTGGAGTTTCTTGTTTATTTTTTAGTATATCAAAACCAATAGTCATATATTTTTATTCCTTCCCTACAAGCACCCAATTTAGGTAAGAAAAAGTTGTATAAAATAAATACATAGTTGTATATACAATAAGCTTTGTGATATAGAAGAGCGATAGCGTTCATTAGGCGAGGCTTACATCACGGAATTATGGTAATGATAAGAAGTCTTCAGTACTGTATTATATTTCTCACTGTAGCTAAAGCTACTATACAGAGATTACCTACCTGTATTTCAGTTAATTCGTACGCAATAAATGTTTCAGCGCACTCCGTGAAGTTTGAGACCGTCCTAATGATATCGGACGCAGTTGTACAACTTTAATTTAACAAAACAAGCGAGAAGTACTGCTACGCGCGCCGTCTGAAAAGCGCTTTTGTAAATTTAGAACCACATCAAGCTGATAGCGATTTGATGCTAAGTTTCTTTGTGCCCACATGTGGTTTTCTTTTTCTTTTATAATAGGGCACCTAACACAGATAACAGCGATGGATAGCAACAAATAATTATTGCTAATTAACCTGTAATATTTATTGTATAGCATATGTGTATCCTGACACATATGACTTCGAACTTTTTAAAACAAGGAGTCGCAATTACACAAAATGTATGTATAACTAATAACTGATATTGCTAAGAACTGATAAACTATGCTTGCTTCAAAATAAATCCTACTACCAGCTTATGCTATGGAGCACGTATTTCATAAGTTTTACAGTTTCAGTCACGGCACTGTTACCATGGAGACGCACTACATCGTATATATTTATCTATATATTTACTTATCTCCGCATCCAATCAACTTATCAACATTATCATCAGTTTTTTCACTCTATTACTTATACTATATCATCAGCCTACTCCCGTTCACGGCTGGATATAGGCCTCTCCGATGGTACGCCACTGAGCTCGATCTTCAGCTCTTCGCATCCAATCATTGCCAGCTACTTTGCATATATCGTCACTCCACCTAGCGGGAGGGCGTCCCACCCTACGTTTTCTAAAACCTAATGAACTGCAAACTTGTTATTTGCCCACAATCCCCACGCTGCACGCGGAAATGTAACGCGCGGTACTTATTAAATTTATAATATCATCATCACCATCAGCCTGTTAAGTTAAGCGGACCGCACTTATTTATAATGTAATAAGACTTAGTTTTCATCAGTGACGAAATTTGTGCTGTTTTACTTATTGATATTATTTCATTATTCGTTTAGTTATTAGTATTTTAACCAGTTAGTAGTCTAATATTAGTTACTAGTTTAACTAGTTTATAACCTTAATTTTTTAGTATAGTTTTCGTGACAGTATACTTAAATATAAACATACGACAAAACAAGCTGTCGATACATTAATCAATCAGGTCTCTCTATGAACTTAAGCACGTATAAAATTTCATTTTCGCGTCAATTTGTTAGCAACCGTTGCTTCACGAAATCCATTTTTCATCGTAGCGCCTTCGGGTCACAGTGTTTCTGTTAAAATTTCCTAGAGCAACATACCTATAACATATTTAATAGTCTATTCATTGTTAAATAATTTTTTTACAAAAACCTACTCACGTAAATTCAAACATTAATATATACATCTAAGACAATACCAAAAATAGTCATAAATTCGTAAATAACTAAAGACGAAAATCACATTAGTTAAGTCACTTTACCTAAATCAAAAGACCCACAACACCTCAAGTAAATATTTACTTTATCTTATCAAGTATTATCGTCTAACGTAACATAACACAACATCCCATAATGACAGTGTTTTTCCGAAGAGTTAGACAGAGGAGTGTAGTCTTTTCAGTTATACGTCCAATGTAATCGGGGGTGTGCCTATTGCACACACTTGCACAAATCTAGATACCGAACCGATCCTGGGATTGTCAAATTAAAAATATAATTAATTTTCCCCGACTCATCTAATTGATTGTCCTTATTTGCTAAAATTCATTTATTAGTAGTTTATTAATCAACAAAAATTAGTTAATTTTTTCATTATTACATTTTTTTTGTACTCGGTGCCCTCTGCCTGCTTCATAAGAGACCTAACGTGATAATAAAATATACAAATTTAATATTTTATACCATTACTTTATTACAACATTTCATTAGAATTACTGATGAAACGCATTATTAGTAGGATAGTCCCGTCATGGCTAATTCTTACTCAAGTTTTATTTATAATGGAAATGTAACAAATGTTAGCGGTACACTTTGGGTATCAGATAGTCACTCTGCCAAGTTGTGTGCCACGGACGATTAGCCCTTATTTTATTCAGTAAGCTCTTAGCCAACCGCCGCATTCCACTTTCAGCTCCATCCGATTAAGACTTCATGGCCCGAAAGTCGCTGGTTTCATCTATTTCATGTTTCTATTTTGCTTTTATTTGTACAAAATGAGAAGGCACCCATATTCCGACAGTGGAGTGATAAAGAGGTCGATGATTATTATTATTTTATACAACGTTTATTTATTTCTTGGTAGTTACAATAAATGTAAGTTTGAGCGCGACTGCAAGTAATGTGTAAGTATTATAAATATTATGATATATTCAAACTAGGTCTCTTACGTGGTAGGCAGAAAACACCAAGTGCCAAGTATCGCTATCCTTACAGATCTGTCACGGTTTTTTTAAATAGAAATGATATTCGGTTCCAGCATAAATGATGCTGGAGGAGACATGACATTGGACAATGAGTTCAGCGGTTTTAACTCATTGTAATCATTCTTGCACTGATATACATATATGTACAATGTACATACATGTATTAATCATTCAACGAAATGTAGACCTCTCCGAAATTGTAAAGCACAGATATGTTTATGAGGATAGCAACATAGGTGCTCTCTGGCTACTCTGTAAGCGATCTGGTTTGATTATATGTAGAATAATAATATTTTGCAGCGTAGTTTAATATGTAAATCCTTAGCAGGCAAGTGTATACGCAACGCTCTCAAAGTTGATTACTGGCGCACTAACAACGTCGTACGGCTCCGAATACACATTGTGAAACGGCATCACAAAGTAATTTAAACTTCGCCCGCTGCCGACCACTGACGAAAGCTTGCTCGTTTGAATCAATTGTGAACTGCAAACTTGAACCCGGTGTCGCGCCTCGCGTCACTGTAACGTTACACTGGAACTCGTTTACAGGAATAATCGCTATATCTCATATACCTACACACGTCTACGATCTTGAAATATTTAAACGAACAATTCATTTTTTCATAATCATCAGCCCATATCTGTTCTCTAGCTAAAGCTGAAGCTGGAGAGATAGACCGTCTGGAGCCAAATATCTCTATTCAGCAAATAAAATGCGTGTCCTTGATTTATCTCCAACTTTAATGATAACTGGTTATTCAGCTATTTATAAATCATGTATTAAATTCTTAATCTCTTCATATTACTACACTAACAGGACTTTATAACCCAACAAAACCACAAAGGATTAATCTTCACGGTTAGTTACTCCAAACGGCGTCCGTTTTTCTGCCGATTTGCATAAACACAATTAAAAGGACGATAAATAAAGCGCAGTCGGCTTTTACTGAATAATTTTGTTACATTGTGTTTTTTTTCATCCGTTTCACGAATGCAGTGTTCATAAAACTTAATTAAAAATATGTGTACATTAAATACAACACTCAAAGGTTACCAAATTATGTCTTTCTTAAAAATACACACAATTAGAAGGTAAATATTGACGTGTTAATGATAATAAATATTAAATATGTAGCAACGTTTAATATGTAAATCTTGATGGCATTTATACCATTATATAAGTTTTAGAAAGTGTAAGTTTTGATCTCCCAATTATTCCAATATGAAAAATGTCTATACCCGACCAAATAACAAAAATTAACATCATCTGACATGCCACAATAGAAGTCGCATAAAACTGAACTGAAACTGTTTCAATCGATACATCATTTTAAATATCCAAGCTTAACTTCGGTACGAGCGTTTCTTTAAAGGACTACCTCAAATATAGAGATAGGTTTCGCGGGGTAGAATAGCGTGAATGAGAAGGGTAGCCCATTTTGCCACGGCGCGTGAAGTACGCACCGCTGGCTTGTAAAGAAAACGCAAATAAACGCGCGTTAAATAGTGTGCCTGAATCGACACACGCCGTACACGCTTCTGTTTACCGACCGAACGGAAAGGAAATGGACGCGGATGTCTTAGTTATGATTGTTTTAAAAAACATTAATAGGCTTGTATGAAGAATGTACAGTACTTACACCACAAGGTACTGGGTCTGACGATGTAATTACATTAGGTAATAACAATACTGTTTTAAAGAACATTGTTGGATAAGATTAATAAGTGTCATCGACGATTGGACAAGATGGTTACCGTTATTGTTTACAATATTCATAAATAGTGTAGATATTGGAGTGTTGTTTCTTAAACTGATAATTATTATAGTAATTAGCTTCAGCTCACAGCGCACAATGGAATTGAATATTCTGAATAAATCAAAGTTTTCAAATGAGATAGCAAAGTTCAGCAATTTCTAGAACTAACATTAATCGCCCGAAGACCGGACTATCTACTCTAATTATTCTCTCGATTCGGTCAGTTTGTTTTCGTCAATGATATGATTATTTAATGTACTTTTTTGATTTAAAAACATTACACTCAGTCGTATGTGACGTTAAAATTTTCCCATTACAATTTATATTTTTAAATACATAGAACACGTTTTTAAAGAAACTATGTACTTGTATTAAATAAACACACTCATTCTTATTTTATTTGTGAAAGTACCCGAAATCACAAATCTCATTCACACTTAAGCAATTCACAAACATGGTCTTATTTACATTTGATCAAATGTTTGATCATCGTTTCTTTCATCGGTGTATATAATTATCACTTTTAAAAGCCCCAAACGTGTAGCTTTAAACGATACATTAAGAACTCATCGGACAAAGCCGTTCTCATCTTTAAAACCATTTTAGTGAAATTTTAAGGTATAATTTCACTGAAAGGTATCATTAGAAATATTTTGCAAAACAATATAAGAAATATACGAGTATAATACATACATAAGATGTATAATTATATTATAGATAAATGCTGATAAGTTAATAACCTTCTTTATGAAGAAGGTGTCGTTTGATTTGACAGGATCTAAACACTGGTCACTGTGTCCAAAGATAGAGAATGACAAAACATGGCAAAAAAGACATCAAAATATATTTTGTCATCCCAGTTTTAATGCTAGTCAAGAAGTCATTATTCGTAGTAGCCAACTCGTAATTATAATTTGCTTGTTTAATTTATTTGCGAGCTTGATTGTGTTGGCCTTTCGCGACTTTTATGAAGGCTAATTTTTGAAGCTTAACCAATTTAATTGCTGCCCAAATATTAAAACGCTGTCAGGTATTATTACCAGACGAATACTACATATTATTCGCCATTGCATAATATGTTGTATATTTTAGTCGAATGAAAAGTAATAAAAATGATAAATGGATGCATGGATGAACGGACAGAAGGATAAAGGTGTTTAAAAATAACTTTAATATCATAACTTCTAATGACGTCTATACAATCGTTTCTTTTGTGATTTCTATCGAACAATAAATAAAAATATTTTCTTCGCATGGATTCGAATCGAACGATTCATATTGTTATATATAAATCGTTTGATAGTGACTCGCGGTCCTAACGATCGATACCCAACAATGATTAATCGATATCTGAGAAAATGATTCGTTTCTTAATAATTACGAGATAAAGAGAGAAAACAAAGGCATATACACGAAGATGTAATGCTTAAGTAAAGCTGTATTTTAGATCTTAAGCTTATTTAATATATTATAGACACTAGCGTTACTGTTAATAAATATTATTTAACGCCTTTTTGATGGTAGTGTGTAAGCGAGCACACTGTAATTCTATCTCCACTATTCGTTGTTAGAAATGGCGGCCAATAGAGCTATAAAGCGGATCCTAAGGATGACATATTACGAGCATTATTTTTATATATTCTCCACTAGATGTAAAATATTATTTAAAGCAATTCCGATAAACTTTATTGATGTGCTTTACGTTTGACGTTTGATGGGGCATTTTTTTCTGTTCTTATTTTGAAGACTCTTTGTTAAGTTATTACGTAACTAGAACATGCCTTTAATTTGTATGTAGACTCTGTTCAAGCTACGGACCATTCATCCGAACTATATTCCTGCCTTATTTGATAAATCATAATTGGTTTTTTTTCTCCTAGCTACCTCCCTCTCTCTTTTTGCACAGAGAACATAGCGCATTATCACGAACTAGCGTATCCCGAGTAGCTCCAGTGTTTCCTGTTATTTTCCTGCACCGCGACGCATTCCCGCTTTGTTGGGATTATTTTTAATCTCGCGTAGCAGTTGTTTTGCGTTTATCGTGTTAATTGAATGACTTCCATAATATGCCAGCAGCGTGCAAGGAATACGCAACCTACATTCGCTTGAAAGTGTTGACTAAAAATTGAAACGAGGAAAGCGATATATTTTCTTGTATGTACCTACATATAATTATAATCTGTTGCACTTTGTGCAATATTGTATAAATCAGAAATAGCAGTTTACTATGTTGTTTTACTAGTGCAAAAACCCTGGTAACACTGACATGTTTAGAAGCTTAGCCTGAAGCGACAAATGATCTTAACTATACTATTCTTAGGTTTGCCTTAAGCTTTTGGTACTGATAATTATTAGTATATAAACGTAACATCACGCCTGTAATCTCCGAAGGGATAGGAAGAGGAGTGTAGTACTCTCCCACGTTTCACCAGTTACATTTAAGTCCCATGGAATTGGTGAGCTTATTGCCATACACCGGGCACAGATCCAGACTCCGAGTCACTACTAGAAATTCTAAATTAGAAAGATCCGGTACCCGACCCGGGTACCCGGGATTTGAACCCAAGACCTCCCGATCGGCAATCGCGCTTGCAACCACTCGACCGACGAGGCAGTCAATTAGGCAATTATTAGTATATAGTTGTCACTAAAACATTTTGAAACCTATTGAACATTTGGACTCACGAAATATCGGTGATTCTACAGTTCTATCAATTCCAAATTACGCTCGAACTCTATCACGGTATTTGCTACCTATATTACACCCTCAAGTATGTGAGTAAAAATATATATACTTAAATCAGTTTATACACTATAATACCACGTGTGTACAAGTCATCATCACAATCATCATTATGAACATCATAATCATCAACCCTTTTATTGTTTCACTGTTGGACACTGGTGTTCTTTCGGAAACACAAGGGTTAAGGCCACTTTTAGTCGCGCTTTCCAAGTGCGGGTTGCGTGGGAGCTTTTAGGTAAAAAATATACGCAAGTAAATAGGTACATATTATCAAGTACAACCTCTGAATCTCTGTGTCTAATAACTATCTTGGTGTTTATTGGCGGTAGTGCGTTCAAAATAGAATGTAGAGGATAATTTTAGCGAATGGAGAACATTTCAGCTTTGTCCAAGTAACACGCTTGTCGGCGGCCACGTCGCATCAAAACAATTCGATTAGCCATTAACGCGGCGTCCAAATTACTACCTACCCAATTTTGACACGATTTCATTCATTATTATTCCATTACATCCCTGTTAAATGCCATGGAAATTTACCATTTGGGAACGTCATATTTAGGCAGTACGTAGTCAATGATTTATGTCTGTGTAGGTGTTAAGGTAACATTAGATGAAACCTGTTTACATGCCATGGAATACGGGGTGAGTATTTTGGTGTTGATGTGAAAAAGCGATGTACGAAATTACACTTGAAGTAAAACTTAAGGGTAGTTCCGTTTATAACCGACCTGCATTTAGGTGTATAGTGGTTAGCGAACCTTATTGCTCAGCTCAGATTCCTGGGAGTTATTCCCGCTTACGATAAATATTTTTATGACGTTGACAAGCAGGTACTTGTTTTGTACCTAGGTGTAAATAAAAGACAAAACATCTGTATAAGTATGTACATATATATGTACATACTTATTTATATACAGTTTGTCAGCTCTATAGTTACTTACCACAGAATCTGCCTAATTTGGTATTAAATCGATGTGTGTGGTATTATTTCGAAATATATGTACATTACAATTAAGGTATTTTATCGTTATAGTATGTTTTTGTTAATAAAAAAGAGTATAAGTCGCCCTCCCGTCAGGAGATTTGACAAGATCAGGGAAACAGTTGGACGTAGCTGGATTTGCAGGGCCCAAAGCCAAAGTACCCTAGGTACCTATTAGAGGACCATTTCCAACAGTTGACTTCCAAAAGCTGAAGAATACACTATAAATAAAATGAACGCATCATCATCATTATTAGCCGAGGACAGGGCGCGATGGCGCTCATTGGGGGAGGCCTATGTCCAGCAGTGGACTGAGATAGGCTGATGATGAT
>DWME01008397.1:0-11756 GCA_018244795.1 Parelbella ahira ahira
GGTGAGTTTAGAGACAGCCTGGTGAAACGTTTTATTCAATGCCATGCCTTTTTATCATTTAAATAGTCTATAAAATTAGTCGAGACTAAACAGTACATTTTACTTGCTTAACATCATATTTTATTTATTTAACATTATCTTATATTTATTTATTAATATATTACCTTAATATAGAAGAAGCGCGTCAAAACTGTAAGCTCAGAGAAATGGCACTCGGCCCTTACTGCTTACACCGTAAAGGACCTGAAATGACGCTATAATAATGACCTGTTTTTATTACAGGGCAATTACTGAATATGTACTTTATATCATGTACACAGAATTTAATTTATATGTATTTACCTCTGAAAGCCCTGGGATTTTAAACATTAAAGCAAATATTTAGATTTTCATATTCATAGCAACACTACTGTAATTGCTTTGGGAAGTTCCAACGATGTCGTGTTCAATTATTAACAGAAGAACAGCCATGGAAACGTTGATACAAATATGCAAACTCTCGTTAACACTGGCTCAAATCGTAATTATTCCAAGGAGAGTTTGCTGAATACGAAATCTACTTAGCGTGTATGAATGGATACTTTAAAAATATATGAATATTTTTTTATACTTATTCATTTGTGTATTGTCTAGTTTTTACCAATGTTTTCTATAATCCAGTTCCTCATCAGTTCCTTTATGGTTCCACTGTGAGACACGAGTCTATTTGAATGAGACTGTTTCAAGCCATAGTGGGCATGATGGCCATATTTCACATAAAGGATTCTTAACATGTGTACATTTCCTCAATATGTTCGCCTTCACCTCCGTAGCTATCAATAATTAATATTAACAAAGCGAATAGCTTTATTAAGGTAAAAGATTATTTTTGGACGAACAAACGTGGATAGTAAAAATAAAATATATAAAGTATGTATTGTTTTTTGTATTATTTTGCTGAATATAAATATTAGTCAGCACAGATCTGATAAAGACGACAGTACTTCCACTTAAGCGATAGTGTTGCCACCTAGCCGACCAAGAACTACAATGCTAAGTTGTTATAATGTGCCACTACCCACATTAAAGCATACTTAAGTGGATATGATAAGTCTGTATAAACCAAGCATCATTTGGTACGTGGGTCCGTTCATGTCCACATTGACGTAGAGTTAACAATATCGAGATTCTAATAACTCGATTGAAGACTCCCCAGTTAGATCATATTGTTAGCAGTACCTCGCACCCTTATTACAATATAAACAGTGCTATAAAAATATAATTTACAGTCATTTCTACAACGGATGACTTAACCTAACCTTTAACCTGTTATTCTACATAAAACTGCATAGAAATGGATGCTCATTAACATAAACATTATCTAGAAATATGCATGAACAAAATACTGAGATAAATATACATAGTAAATGTTTGTCAGTGTTAGTGTATTAATAGTCAGTTGTTGTCATTATTATGTCTACTATTATTATTATATAATCAGGCCTGGTCCCTGACGGTATAAGCAGAGAATATCGAGTGCCAAATATCTCTATTCATACAGGTATATGGTTAAATGTCAATTGAATGTCCAAAACGATAGTTTATCACGAGACCATGACTAATGACACGATAAAATGTAACACCGAGTCCCAAACGACGAGCCCACTTCCCGTTGACAACGCGCATTGTGATTCCAGTGCCGTTTAACATTTTAATTTCATCATTAATGGAACCTTGCAGCGTGTCTGGAGTACTTACTTGAATCTTTTGACTAGCTGTTTGTAATTCAGTCTGTGCTGAGATCTTCGCGGCGTTCATAGAAAACTGTCGTTGTATGTGGTGGAGAGGGATTTGAAGGGAATTATAGCGTAAAATTGTATTAATGGTGATATGTTTGGCATATTAAAAGGTGTTTATAGGTTTATGTACTTTACACTAAAATTTATATCTCTACGTCTACTTCTATCCGTGATTCCATTTGCGAAGAAATTAGAAAACTATATGTTCAAACTATACTAGAAAATAATTTCAAAGTTATCAATGAATTATTGTTCACTTTCTGTTTTAAATTATCATTATCATATTTGTATAATTTTAATTATCATACTTCTTTCGCTTACATGACGTGCAACCATAACATTTCTTGGACAAACAAATGGTTGAAATATCAGGGTGCTTTTATAAAGTTGATTTCATGTAAAATCGTTGGCGTAATTCAGTAAAGTATACAACGCCATCTAGTGGGCAACTCAAATATCATTTTCGGTTAATTAAGGCTTACCATAAAAGCTATTTATGAGTAGAAAGATTTATATTCCTAAAAATTTACGAAACCATTGAAGGTGATTTAGTGACAAGGAAGATAAGTTCTTCAATTATATAGCTATTTCTTCAACCTTTCAAAGAAGTTTACGAAAAAATATCATAATCTGTGTACAGCTGTTCTATTAATGCTTGATAGACAGATAATAGCTAAACAATATATTTTTACAATATTCTAGTTAGACAAATACTTTGACCTTTATTGTAAATTTGAAAATATATTTAATATATTCCGAGACTCATTACTCTAGTTTAGATACCTAAATTATTTTTGAAACAATCGTTGATGTACAAAACAAATTAATGTCCTGTAGACTTTAATTATATTTTAACTGAAATTAGACTATCTACACTAAATACATATTCAGAAATACATGCAATTCTTTATCGTTCATTCAGTGACAGTACCGAGTAATGTTTATCGTATCATATCTCCGACGATTGCGGCTTAGTCATTTGATAGTGAACGCACCATCAGCGAAACATTACCCGTTGACTTCAGACGACGCGAATTACTTGCGCTTAGTGAGCTCATAAGTTTTGCCGGGCTCAGTATCGCGGTAGAAACATCTAGTACCATGGACAGTGAAAATGGTGCACAGAATTTGCAAAATCTCATAAGATTGTTCGAGTCGCGAGCCAACATAGACGAAGACACCACAATGGTCGTTGACGACAATAACGTGACAGAGGACGCCAGTTCACACGGTACGTGCTAGGTTATTAGGTTTTGATTGTTCTTATAGCTTCTACCTAGTACGGTGCATTACGTTATCCATAGAGCTTATATGTAATTCTGTGAGTGACGATATGAAAAAATGTGTGGAATATAAAGACATATTTTTTCCTTATACTCTTTTCATGATTAATGTCCAGCTCGTTTTATTCTCAGTTTGTATATTTCTTCCACTCACGGCAACACTATGAGTATGTTAAGAGTATTATTGAAATATTCGTTGGCTTGTCTAATTATTGTGAAGTAAATATGTCGTCGATATACATAATTATCAAATTGTTTAGTGTCCATATATGTTACGTGCTGATAGTAATGCGATAGGCTCGAAAGGCGACGCCGCGACACATCCTTCGATTTTTAGTCACTCTACTTGTGGTTATAGTCTTTGTTAATATAGGTCGGTGTTGATACGTAATTACTTAAACAAATGAAATTATAATTGAATTTATATATAGGTTGCGATTACGTTCATTGGGATGGCCTACGTCTAGCAGAGGACTTGGCTGATAATAATATTTTTTATAGATATGATTTTTATAATTATATCACTGAGCACGTGATTAATTATTGTATTATGTTCTGTATTCATTTGTATGGTACAACTATGGACTAAATTGTGCATCCCAACATTTCTATACTTTTAGTATTCCAGCCTCAATTACTTATTTAGCTCAAACATCTAAATCCTATTGTAATGATGTGATTTTTTTACCGGTCTGTTGTATTTATGACATGTGCATGTATACTGAATATGCGATGTAATCATTCCGTTGTTTGCCGTCAGGTGCCGAGGCGGAATCGTCAACGTCAGGACAGAACCCGGCGGCGGAGTTAGAGGCTTTAATCGAGCGGCTGGAGAGAGTGACGTCCCGGCTCGAGCGGCTGCCCCACCTGCGCGCGCGCTCCCCCACCCCGCCGCGCTCGCCCGCTCCCTCGCCCGTCTGCGTCGTCACACCGCCACCCCAACCTCTGGAGGACGACCAGCCCATCGTCGACAGCATGAGCGTCAACGGGTACCAGGACTTGGTGCAGGTAACACTCACTATAGTGAATGTTAAACTCTACATCTCTACAAATGATCTGCTTTAAGACTGTACGTCAAATCCAAATTTGCCGTTCTGGATGCTGTCGATGCAACAGCATCAAAATTACTTATTTACGTACAAGAATTCTATGGTGTGCCCGTTTCCTCATAATGTTCTCCTTCACTCATGTGACATTTAATCTTTAAATGTAGATTTTTTGGAAAGGGATGCGCGTGAAGATTTGTACCTAGTAACACAGAGTAACAGAATAAATCCTAAACCACTATATCATCACTGTTTTTACATCATATTAAACATGAATATACGTACGTACATAAGCCTATGAATAAATTAGACGTGACTCACATACTCTTAATGTTGTATATTAGTTTTGAAATGTGTTGATAAGAGATTGTAGAAACAGTCGGAGAGAATATAACTTTCAAGGGAACGCGTAATGTTTGCTTTGCGAGCTTTCAATGTTTTCTTGTACTAACGTAAATTCAATTGTAATATTTATTAGACGTCAGATTGTGAACGAACGTAATGTTAGGTTTGTCCTTACAGTCTGTAAACTTTGTTTACGGTAAGGGCTGACTGCTAGAGAAACTCAATAGTAACAGAAGGTCCATCTGTTATGTTAAACAATTAAGCGTAAATAAATATGTATATATATGCAATAACTTGCCTCATTGGTCAAGTCGTCGAAAGCGCGACTGCTGATCGAGAGATCCCGCTTCGGGTGTTATTTGGATTTTTCCAACTTTCTCTAAGATTTTCTAGGAGTGGCTCGGAGTTTGGATCTGTGCGCGGTGTTTGGAAACATGTTCACAACCTATTCCCTGGGACGTATACGTAAGTTATGAATTATGGGAATGTACTACACTCCGCTGCCTACCCTTTCGGGGACTATAAGTGTGAAGTTACGTTTTATTATAAAATATTATGAAAATTAAAAAAATGTTATGTTACTGTAATTTTTTAATTTTTCGAACAATTACCAAAGACATATCTAAATAGTATATAATCAAATACTTAATTGGCTTGACGTCAGAATCTGGTTTATGGACTAAAAATATTTATTAACAATTCCCCTTCATCAGTCAATCAGTCACTCTTTCATCCGCCAATCTCTCCTAATGACCGAATGAGAGGAATTATAAATTTATACCAATTAATATTTTCTTTCATTTTTAATATAAATTCTAACCTTTCGGTTTCATTTTCAAAACGGAATCGTAACATTTTAATAACAGTGAATAAATAATAAGAGGCCTGTACAGAAATTGAATAAAAGATAAAGTTGTTTTAGTTACGAAACATTTTAATACTGTACAATTCTCAGGCGAAGTATTAAGCGCTGAGCAAATTTAATATTTTGTCTAATATTTTACTTTGTATTAAACTTTTTACGTTCCTTTTCAGTTCGCTTTGAACCGTGTAAAAGAATATTGTATGAAAGAGCGAAATGAAATCCTTAAAAGAAACCTAAAGTATTTCTAGAAGGCAGCTGTAAGTCTCAATTATTTTAAATAACTTAATGTCCCCCCTGTATTGTGTAGGAGTGTATAAAGGAGTGTAGTTCTCTCTCTTTTCACCATTTGTACTCGTATTATACGTCCCATGATACAAGAGTTGAGCCTATTGCTATATACCGGGCACAAATCCAATCTCTGTGCTATTACTAGGAATTTCAAGATAGGAATCTAGTAATACTTTGCCCGACCCGAGATTCGAACCCAGGACATTTTGCTCTACAGTCGGGTTAGCAACCACTAAACCAAAGAGACGGCTACTCGATTATTTTATTGCGTACTATTTTATTTTTTTGTATTTGTATGTATTTGAATATTTCAGTACAATGTCTCTTAAACCGCATTTTTCCGGCGTGGCAGACTTCCTTAACCCTTCTCAGTCGGAGATAGCACGCGTGTCTAACAGTAGAACGATAGAAGGGTTAACTATGATACAATATCAAACTGTTACATTGACCACGACACAATCAATTCCGTCGATACTCGGCCGTGTTTGCAATCAGCCAGATCGACTCTAGCTAAGTGATTTACCAACAAGTATGCAATAAATCAACCGCCCGGGAGCTGTCGCGGAAGTAAACAAGTTACCTCCTGTCTGCTACACCGTTGTGTCTATGTTAGAAAATGATAGAAAAGATAGATGTTAGAAAAGTTTTGAGCGTTCACAATCTATATAAATAGTATAATAGAGGTGTGCCGTTGTGCGCGCAACACAAAAACTACTGGATTGATTTTTATCAATTTTGTTAGTTTTAGCACTTAGACTCTTGGTCCCTAATTTACTGTGTCAATCTATGTAATCCATTTTAAGACTTGATAAGATAAATATTTAGTATATTGTCATTACTACATCTACCATGTAACGCTAGGATTTCGATGTAGGATTTGACCAAAAAATATGCATATCAATAAATTCTACCAACTTTGAAACTGCTAACCGCAATGCCGTGTGCTTTTCCAGAAACTACTACGCGTATTGGAAGTAATTGGTATTAATTGAATTGGGTTCTTACAGAAATGACAAAAGTATTTTTATCTTAATTGATGCATATCAATCTTTTTTTATTATTTTTCCTTAACATTCGGTAATCGTTCTAGATGTTTCTAAACGCCGATATTAGTTTCGATTGAAGCACAAATGGCTCATAGATAGACATTATTATTTTTATTATTGACCTCTACCTACCCCTTCGAGGATTACAATCGTGATGTTACGTTGTTAAAGAAACTCAATACGTTACTATTTTCTCGTCGAGGGGACGACGATAGGATATATTTTTTTGAGCGCAACGAAATTTCTCTTCGACCTCGTCACAATTACATTACCCAATTGCCCCAGCCAACTGTAATTGGATAAACAAAATGCATTGACCCGTGATCCGAGTTTGACTTTTCGGGATGAGAACTCCTCCATCAATTAGATACCTATTATATAGAGCGTTTGTGGAACTGCGCAATAAACGCCTAATAGACATTTCGTATAAATGTAATCAATCTACTGGAAAAGGGAAGAAAAAGATCTTGTCGAGTAACGCTGTTTGAATAACGGCCGAAGTACGAAGTAATAAACGATCGCTGAAGACGAAAATAGCCAAGATAAATATTGCTCGTTTGTTACTTTAGTTTACACAATCTCGATACTCGGTAGATTATTGTTGGAATATTGCGAAAATAAATAAGTTAATAATAATAATTGAGCATAAATAGTTATTTATGGCGATATTCAACATTTACTTGCCTTTAGTGCTTGTTTATTAGGTATATATAGACTAACTGTTGGAATTGAATAAATAGACGCCATAAATGCTCCATATATTTAACGGCCTTTACTGTTGTAAGCTTTATATTTGAAGTTAACAATCCTTTCCACCAGCACATATGTATATGTAAATACATTTCAGTACAATATTACAAAAATCGACAATGATGTCGATATTATGATTTAATTTTAATAGAAAATAAGGTACATTCAATAAGAAATGGCAAGGAAATATGCATGCCTCAGATAAAGGATTCTTCCAACCACCTGTCATGCTCATCAGCCGCTGTTTAAAGTATCCTATGGCCCACTTTAAATACTGATACGCTAACTGAAATTTCGCGAGCTTACATGATCAAACATTATGAGGGAACTTGCACGCTTTACAATTCTATGTTAACGTTTTCCATTCTATTTAAATTTTCCATAATCAGAAGTGTGAAGTCAGTCAAACTGTACTTGGCTTCTATGCAAGATATGGGCCTTACATGGCCTTATGGCCTTTAATAGTATTGTCATTTTAGTAAGTAACTAGTAACATTATCTGTTGTAAGAAATAAATAGATGTTAATTGAAGTCCGCCTCGAGTTATGTCGAGTGGGCGTCTAATCCCGGTTGTTGTTCCAGGGTCCGCTACGCACCTACCTCCAGCTATCGGAGCAGATCGGCGGCGATGTCGCCACCCACGCGAACCTTGTCAACGAAGCTTTTCAGTGAGTTCCACATCTTTTATTTTGATCATTTTTGGAGCTATATCGTGAAAATAGATCTGGGTGAATTTTTAACGCGGGACGAAATTGCATGAGACGATGTAACACATAGTTTATCTTTATCATTATTATTATTATTACACGGTCACGCTAGGATCGCCAGGTCTCTTGCGGGGTAAGCAGAGAACACCGAGTACTAAATTTTTTAATGAGTAGCCTATTAATGTTGCACTAATGTACGAAAAAATCTGACACAATAATGTCATTAGTGTGAAGACGTAAAGAGTTTTTTCTCTTTGCATATTATAGTAGAGTCAGTTCAGCTCTATAAGACATTTGCTTCTCGCTGCTCTCCGGCTACCCCGTAAACGATCCGCCGTGGCAACATAACAACAATAATAATAATGATAATAATGTTGCAGCCATGTGTCGGAATGTTTTCAGAGCGTTGTGAATTCAGCGCAATCCTACCAGGAGGTTAACGACTCGTGTCTAACGTTACTGATCGCGGCCGACTTAGCGGCCGCTTAGCGTGCCCGCCGGAGCAAGGCAGCGCTCGTGGGGTTTGCTATACGCGGGCACGGTCACACGTGCTCACAGCCGACCGCGCTCTACATTGGCATTTAGCTCTACGGATCGCTCATTGACTGGCCTTTACTAGTATTTTTGATTAGCCTTTTGCTCAAATGGTTAGTTAAACTGATCGTTGAGACTTATGTATGTTGTGGCTTCGACTCCCACCCTGAACGAATATTTATGTGATAGATATAGATATGTATGATATATATGTTTACTTCAAGAGCCGTCTGGTTATCTTGACACGGGATCTGTCTAATTCACCATCGGATGCTCGTTTGTGATTTTCCGAGATATTGTCTTGATATCATTATTATTGACAACATTACCGACACGATACAGAGTTACAAATACGAACCTTTCGTTATGAAAAGCTCGAGATTAAACAAGATATACAATACAACCACTTAATTGGGAACACGAGACGCTTTGTTTTTTGTCCTTTGTATTTATTAAAGCTGAACGTCAAGAAGGGACAAAGGGATTAAATTACCATTCGTCTCGTTCGTGGCCTGTAATAGAAAAATTGGAGTACGTGTCTTGTCGCTGTGGGAGGGAACGTTACAATAATAATATTACTTGTAGATGTCTCGACTTAACATTATTTTTTTTGCATACGGCATTCTGATCCGCAACAAGACAGATCCTGTGCTGTGGTAATGAGACGTCGGGTAAACTATGTACCTATAGATATACATATAAATATAACGATACATTTTCTTTCTGAATTAAATAATAATTAGTTCACGTGGTACATGCAATACATGTTTTTTTTTCCCAGCTCGCAGCAGCGTAGAGGTTCTGGGCAAAGAATCCTTTATTATTGGAGGCCTGGGTAAAGCAGTGGGCATAATTTGGCTGGTGAAGATATTGATTATTATTTTTCTTCACCAGAGCTCAGCTCCGTTACATCCAGCTGGCAGCGTCCAGGGGCAAGCCGTCGGACGCAGAGCAGTCGCAGCTGTTGACCCCCACCAGCAACAAAATCTCCGCCATCCAACAATTCCGCGAGAAAAACCGCGCCTCGCAGTACTTCAACCACCTCTCGGCGATATCCGAGAGCATTCCGGCTCTGGGTTGGGTGGCCATCGCGCCCACGCCCGCGCCGTACGTGAAGGAGATGAACGACGCCGGCCAGTTCTACACGAACCGCGTGCTGAAGGACTGGAAGGAGAAGGACAAGAGGCACGTGGACTGGTGCCGCGCCTGGGTGCAGCTGCTCTCCGACGTGCAGGCCTACGTCAAGCAGTACCACACCACGGGATTAGTATGGTCTGGTGAGTGGCTATTATATTATTATATGATAAACCAGCGTTTGGTTGCGATCCCGTGTAATGGAAATAAAAGATGCTTTCTTGGAGAAACTAAACATGCCTAGGAAAGCCTATTAACCCTTGCTTTGAAAATCCTAAGATATATATATATGTCCAAAAACATAGATGCTGGTAGAGTGTTCCATTCTTTAGCTGCGCGGATAAAAACAGGGGACCAAAATGGTTGCGTTTTGACAACTAGATCAAACATCTACACAAAGCGAAATTTAAAAAAACATTTGAATTTACAAAGCATATATTGTTGTTAATCTAGATCTCATTATGTCATACTGGTTTTCCTAAAGTTTTAAACCGTGTGAAGACACAACTCACAATGGCCCAGCGTGGCAGACTATTTATCACTGAACACTTCTCATTTAGAAAGGACACCCATGTTAAACAGTGGACGATAAAAGAGTTGATAATAATGATTTCATGCGGGTAACGTTAGAAATATGTTTATATAATTATGATTCGGTTAATTCTGTAAAATGTACATTTTAAAGATGAAACCGTGTAAATACATATGAAATTCAAAACTTTTCCAATTATAATCCGACATTTGCGTCGACACTCTTGCAACGAGATAGTTTAATTAATGTTCTCATCCTAATTAGCTTTCAAGGAGAACATTGTTTTGTTAAGAGGTCCTAAGTAAGGTTACATATTTTGTTTATGACCTCACAAAAGTAGATCTTTCCTCCATTTTAAAAGTCATTTGAATATCTGATGACTTTTTGGTTACTTCATATGTGAATATACAGATGTACATATGCAAACTGCATGAGATATGATAAAATGATTTGTAATTGATCGCTCTCTAGACTGCTGTATATTTGTACATATGTATCATCTAGATATAATTTAATATGTAATTTTTTTTTTAATAGAGCTTAGAATATATTTTTATATGTCGTGGAGGCTTTAGGTAGATTTATTTTCTGGTGTTACGTAATAATTAAATTTTCATAGAAAGAATGTACAATATTCGAAGATAGGAGACGAAAGAATTTAAGAATGTTTTCAACGGTTGTACAAACCTCGCTTGTCTCCAGAGCGCTGTGAACAAAAATACCAGAAACATTCAGTATCGACTTTCCATATAGCACTTTATAGCCTGTTAGGGTTGAAGAGGGTGAAACTACATTACCCTTTTCAATCCTATCCGTCTTCTTTTGAGTTACTAATATATATTAAAGGTAATATACGTACATATGTATTATAAATATGTAGCTTTCTATTATGTCAGCGGTTGCAGGTGGAACCTAAGTCCAGCGATGTTCGTTACATACCGGGCTTGCCCGCTTTATCATCAACCCTTTCACTGTTGGACACGGGTCTCAGCTCAGCGTGACAAGGGTCAAGGTCGCCTATTGTAATGTACCTATTCGTTAAGAAAAAATATTTTAAATTGTTTCTGTTTATAATGAATGAATTTGTTGTTGTAGTGCAAATGTACATTGGCGTCTTTTCTCATTATTTCTCAATGTCAACTTTTATCATGAGTTTATAAATAAATATTTTACATACATAAAAGCAGTGGTAGCCTAGCGGTTAAGAATTCAGCCTCTCATTCCGGGGGTACTGAGTTCAAATCCGTGGCGCGCACCTCTTTACAAAAAGTGCGTTTTATGTTTAAATATCACTTGCTAATGGTGAAAAAAAACTGCACACCTTAGAAAAAAATAAAAAAAAATCTAAGGCGTGTGACGTCTGCCAACTCACACTTGGCCAGCGTGGCAGACTATGACCTTAACCCTCTCAATATGAGAGGAGACCCATATTCCAACAGTGGAATGAC
>DWME01008398.1:0-11755 GCA_018244795.1 Parelbella ahira ahira
CACACAAACACGCACGCACTAACACACAAGATATGTGTGTACATACTTATATAATAATAAATAAATATTTAAAAAGTTGGTTTATAATCCTTTCGAAAGTATGGAACGTTTTAATAGAAGACTACAAATATAACATCTGTAAAGAAAATATTGAACTTTTTATGTAACAATAATGTCAAATTAGCAGCGGTTATATTGTGAGCAAGTATATTCTCATGATGTACAATTAAAAGGTATATATTTATATCACCAACAGTGGGAAGATCGATAATAATGATGACAGTGCTATGGGCTCTTGTAGCGGGCCGCTACGCCGTAGACCACAGACCTTAACGGCTACGCTCTGATTGCAACGGTCACTTCATCTCAGTGTGTTATTGTTTTAAACTTACTTCAATGAACTTGTCATTCGATTATTTTTAAAGCCTCTGTAACAATTTTGTTTAAATGTGACTGTTTTTCATTTTACAATATTCTAGAGTTATGAAATGTTTAAATAAAAGAATTACGTCGTCGGATAAGTTGCTTATGAAATTTTTATGTCTAGTAAATATTAGGGGCACTTAAAACTTTTTAAAATTTTCCTTACACTACAGCAGCAGCAAAAAGCATATAAGTAACAAATTGATATTTTTTGTATATGTTACAAACAAAAGAAAATATATTTTTATTTCGCAATGGAAGCTCCCATGTAAAATTTCAAAAAGCTAATTTGTCTTTACTTTATGTTCCTCATCAGGCTAATCGCAAGAGTATCTCTATGAATATTAACATAAATCTCTTTAATATTACCATATTAACAAGACTATACTCTCGCGATCACGTTACGACGTAGTAATTTAAAAAAAATACTCTATTTGAGCATATTGATCAAACACCACATAGGTACAATCCATTTAAGTGATAAAGCACATATAATGTTCCGGAAAATGTATCCAAACTTTACAAATTCGAGTTTCATACGAATTTAATTAAGGGTAGTGAATAAACCCTTTTTGAAAGGTTCCGCAAAACATTTAATTTATCCCTTTGGTAACAGAAACCACAAGCCGCATACCGTAATTCCTGCCAAATCAAATATGACACGACTAAGCCCACTCGAAGTGTTGAAGTAGAATTTTTAAAAACATCACAACACATGAACGAAGGAACGAAAGTCCACGCCAGCGTGATCTGATCATATAAATGTATAATATTAGAAGATTCGTACACACCCAATTTTAAAATAAACCAACTTAGATTGAGATAGACACTTAAATTAATTTTAAGTCTACCGTCAAAAAAAAGAAGAAAGAGATGAAACCTTATGTAGACTACTGATCAGGTTTTTCTGCGTCTGAAATCAACGAAACCAACTGATCTTATTTAACACTGTACATAAAACATTGTTTTCAAATTTTTTTACAACGTTTTTTCAAACTAATTTTAATTAAATTTCAATATTAATATATTACAATTTTAAAAAACATGTCACGTTTCAGAACGAGCGTCGGCCGCGACAGCAGCATCCGGCTCCTGAACAACGGCACGTCGAAGCTCTGAGGCCAGAACCGCCGCCCCTCGCCCGCGGCAAACAATAACCAAGAACGCACCAAAGAGAACTACAGTAAATGTCTACTGTTCAAGACCGACAACCGCGCGCCCTTCCCCAAATGTTGCGAGAGGGAGAACGGCGTGCAGCACGTCGAAACCAACCTGGACGGCAAGGAGAGCAGCACGGAGAGCTTCTTTCTCCCTCTCGACACCTATAGACCTTAAATTATACACATATAATATGTAAAAATCGACATTATTTCGCAGGCAGTGCTCAACTGCCACTATAAATATAATAGTTATTACAATTTTTTTCTATAAAAATATGTCGCCGTGTTACATTATTATAAGGTATTCGATGAATATTACATTAAAGGTACTCTATAAATGTTTAAACAACAGCAAGGGCGGTTCTCAAACCTGTCAACCGCACACGCTTCTCAAAGTACTGCGAAATTGAGTATGACATAGGACTTGTCGAAACCAATCTAGATACCAGATAAAGCAGTGAGTACGAAAATAGCACACATAATAGTACCTAAGTATTTTCATATCTCTCACGTTATTTATTTAATTATTCCTAAAATGACATTGTGAAATTAAATCAAGGATTAAATATAAAATAAGGCAAAACATCAGACAACATTGTGTTTTATTTAGTATCGATAATCATAGTTTTCATACTAAAGACGATATTTCCATTTTAAATTAACTATTTGGTTAATATTTTTGCATATAATATAAAAATAACATTTAAGAGAGTGTTTTAAGTGTATGTGTCAATAATTTAATATGTTCATAAAGTGTAAGCTAGGTTAGCTGATGTATTTAAAAATACATTATACAAAGTAAAGAGGTATTTATAAATATATTATACTTATTTAATATAAATGTATTGTATGTATGTATAAAAAAACTTTACCAAACATATCTTTGTAAAATAGTCTCCAAAGAATATGTAAATAATAAATTAGTCAGTAATGAAAATAGTAAGGTACAGATGCATTTGTAAATACTTGAAAATTAGTAAGACATGTGAATTGTAAAAACGTTTTACGGTAATTGCTTAGAATTAATTTTTTTTTAAATAAATAATCTTAGCGTAAACTTAATACGTTTAATACTGCTTAACCCGAGAAAATCTTAATCCCACTATTGGACACAACACTGTATAGGTAATACTAGCGGAGCTTGAATTTAATTTTATAACACCTCACGCCACGAATTAAAATTAAAAACTAAAATACACTCAAAACTTTGTATGTATATAAAAGTACAATAAGAATTAAAAAACACTACTTTGAATAGGTATTTATGTAACTACGCAGTTCCTTCTTTTTTCTAATGTATATTAGTAATTGTAATTTTATAAAGTATTAATTAATTAATTGCTAAAATGTATAAATGTGTTTTAATTTTTTAGTCTTTAGTAAGCGTTCTAACGTTAAGCGAATTAATAAAATGTAAATTAATGGTTTTTGTGAAATTTTCGCGATACAATTCACATACCTTAGTACATTTATTTTTGTTTCAGTTCGTTTCTTGTAAATTTCGTTGTATTTAAAGTAAATGACGATAATCAATATCGGACTTAGAATGAACTCCAATACATCGATATGATGAAATAAATAAAAGTAATAACCTATTCATACATGACGTATCTTAAGAAATCCAGTGTTGTCTTAACGCTTACTCGATTATAATAAAAATTTAAACTATTTTGCTCCAGTCCATGTTAGAAATATTAAGCAACATGTACGAAGGAAACCTGAGTTCAAGGCTTTTACAGATATGTACATGTTTAAATATAACTATATTTTGTACTCACATACATTTTGATAACTGAGAATTGCGAAATAGTTTTGTACTTTATAACAAAGACGGGAACGCAGGACCCTACAACGTGTTTTAGTTAGCAATGATATTTCTTTGAGATCTGTATTGTTCTTTTTTTATATATTGTGTGTTGATAATATTTAATATTATAAAAAAAATATCGTTCATGTGTATCGTTGTGTATGAGTGACCTAAATTGTAATTCACTTGTATTAGAAACATCATGCAACTTATCGTATCTTTGTATAAAATAATTCTTTAAATAGTTTTCATTTATTTGTTTTGAATTGTATACTTGCTTTTAATGTTGTATCCAATAAATAGTAGAGAATTAGTTTTTAAGCACAAATGTCTTTTGAATAAAAGATTAAATGAGTTTTTTTCAACCGCTGACTTATTTTTTCAAATCTGTGGAGTGTTTTTTTAACATCATATTGCAACTTTATTTTACGTAACTCGTTAGTATTCACAAGATACGAGTATTTCGTAACTAAGAGAAACCTCGACTACGTCACTCGAGAGCAACTAGTGGCGATAGTATGAAATGAAAAAATACTGAAATATCACTTATTTACGAAAATACGAGCTTAAAAGTTTACTGAGCTGTATTGGAGGGTCTGAAACATGGTACGCCTTCTAAAAATTTTGGTTCGTAATTACTTATAAGTACTTAAATATTTTTTCGTTTTCCATTCATGAGTGATTATGACTGACCCAGGGGCGAGTTTCAAAATTCGAAATTAAATTCGGCTTTATAACGCAGAAATACAACGTTATTAGAAAGACGACAACTGATCATTACTTCATAAAATTCTCTATGGCATATATGTGTGTCCTTGCACTTGTTCTCATTCGAAGCGGAGAACCGTGCCCAACAATGGAATTATAAGGTTTGAGAAGAATTAATAATATAAAAAAATATATATATGAACATAGCAATGATGATTAAGATTTTATTAATGTATAGATATCCTTATACAGTTCACTTCAGATATCTAATAGGCTTAATATAAAAAAAAATCATTACAAGCAATAAAAATTCTGACAGCTAATTTCGCGCTAAAACTTCACTACAATTAAAGTTCGATACTGAGAATAGGTCACTAGGAAAAACACTCTTTGTACACTTCCTGTCAGCGTACCCAGATACAATATTTCCGTGGTGTATAAAAAAATCCTATAGGCAACCCTTATAAAACGTGACTGAAATAGTTAAATTCGTCAAATGAAATGTACGTGATTTATGGTGCGTCAAGTAACGCATTTTTCTTACTTATGTTGACATCAGAACTCTAAGCAGTTCTTTCACTATAAAAAATATTATAATTTTAATGCGTTTGGATAACGTCGCATTGAAATTATTATTATTTCTACTTTTTTTACACATGCTCGCCAGTTTCGGAAACTTAACTCCCACTAAAATTAGTATCTGACCTATTTGATTAAAATAGGTGAATCATAGTTTCTGTCTATATCTGCATGATGGTACGTTTTTTAATTATTAACCATAAATAAAAGACGCGATGCTAAACGCAAATCACGTGATCATTTAATAAATCTGCGGTTTTAAAATTGTACATAATTATTTAATTTTTAATTTTTTGCCATAATCTGGAAACTTACGGTTGGAATTTTATTCAATTCGCATTTTTAAATCAACACGAAGCGAAGATGTCAAATTTAATAAAATGCACTGTCATAACAAAAAGAATCCAACAGACTTAAAATTTAAATAAATAGTAAATTTAAGGCATACTCAATTGGTATATTACTTTTATGAGTTTTAAATCTTATTAAGTTCGAACACCATATTTTATAGTAACTGATCCTTAGGCTTTGTAATTCAAGAAAGGACATTATTAAATTGTCGTAACGGTAGTCGGAGACTGAAAGATTTTATTTATTTGATTATGGACCCATTAACAAAAATAGAAAGAGAAAATCTATCTGAAAGGCTATCTAAAAGCAATCTATTCTAACAGGCCTGTCACTGTGTATATTGATTTAGGAGATAGAAAAAAAAATCCTTTAGTGCCATCTTTCAATACATTTAGTAAGACATTTTGAAACAGCCCGCAAGATGCCTCGTTGGTCGAATAGTTGCTAGCGCGACTGGTAATCAAAAAGGTCCTAGGTTAAAAAGTCGGGTCGGGTACTATTGGATTTTCCCTAACTTGATACTTATTCTTACATTTCACCAAAGACAATTATTTCGTTTTATTTCATTGCAAACATAGATTTCAATCAAATAGTCATATATCGGAGCAGTTATAAATGCATCACCTGTATAACGTACGGTCCACGTATAATATTTTCTAATGTAGCGCTAAAGAAAATTTCTTTAAAATTTATTGTGCCCACGACACATAGTTCACGTCAGTATTGACTTTAGCGACAAATAAATATTGGCTACTCGAGGCGCGTAGCTAGGTCACTTGACACCCGCTCGGCAGATACCTAGATGTGGTAACGACACGGTGCCCATATTACAGGACTTTCCTAACTGTGGGACAGAATACAGAATACAGAACTTACAAAGATGGATATCGCAGTATTTGAAGGGTTTAAAGTAGCGAAATTCTTAAAAAAAAATGGAGCATAACATAGTTATTATTACATATTTTTTATTGAATTTCTAAGTATTTTGTAAACAAGTCCAAGCATTTTAATCCCTCTTATCTAGAAGCAATGAGTTCCAAAAATCGCTGTCCGTGCAGACCAAACATACATTTTCTACATTGATCATTCTTTTTATACTGTTTTACGTAATAGTTCAATGATTTTCATGTTTTAAATTATATTATATTTATAAAGAAGCCTGGTCACGTTAGCTCACTTCGACACCATTATGTCAGGTATAAAATAACAGTTCCTCCCCGCCGATATTTTAAAAGCTACTGCGTTTTATAATAACCAATACAATATTATCGATAATGTGAGCATGTCGACTCATGCCATACACAAATATTATCACTTGCAAGGGAATAATAATCATACGGAAGAAACGCAGATAAAGACACGGGCACGGGCAGGGACATGAAGCATTTTTTATGTTTATCAAAATCAAAGTCAAATCGAAATACTGGGGCATAGTCTACTGGGAAATAGTATTAAACTTTTATCTCCTATCGGATCCAATAATAGAATGGAGGGTTAATGTAAATGACAAAAAGTGGAACGGTACAGCTGTAAATATTTAAATACCGTAACATCACGCCTATAATCCTCGAAGGGGTAAGCAAAGGACTGTAGTACACTCCCAGGTTTCACCAGTTACCTTTAAGTCCCATGGAATAGGTGGTGACCCTATTGCCATACACAGGACTCAATTACAGACTCCGAATCACTACCAGAAATTCTAAATTAGAAAAATCTAATAGTACCCGACCCGGGATTTGAACCCGGGTCTCCCGATCGGCAGTTGCGCTTGCAAGCACTCGACAAACGAGGCACTCAATTTAAATACCATACGATTAAATTCTCGAACCATTCCTTTTTTTAATTTGTATTCATTAGCGTACTGACGAAAATTATTATGCTATTGCAAATTTAAAAAAAATACAAAAAAGGTAAATATTTAATTTCTACAAAATAATCCATCCTTTCAAATCTTTTATTGGGTCAGGGTAAGTAACTTTCTAATAATTTACTTTCTTGTAACAAGAAAAAGACCAAAGTGTAAAATTATCGATACTTAATACAAGGCGGCTTAATTAAAAGCTTTGATTCAATCAGTATACAGAAAACTGGAACGGAATAGGGCCTGGGGAATTAGCTATTTTCTGAGGTATCACAATAGATGCTATATGTACATAGTTTACTTAGCATATGGTAACTTAACGATGCTTCTTAGTTGTCACATTAAATTCTATATACTTCTTACCTTAGCATAGCTTAGCTTAGCTTGTAATGGTTAGCGATGCTTCTTCAGTGTCATAATAGTGGATCTCTAATATTGAAAAATTCTCGGCTACACTCAGCTCGGCCCCATTTGCAGTCACTAAAATAAAACTTCTAACTGACATTTATATGGCTGGAATATTTTCAGCTACTTCCAGTACATCGTCTAAGGGTATTTTCTAATAGACCGCCTCGG
This sequence comes from Parelbella ahira ahira, assembly GCA_018244795.1. NCBI lineage: Eukaryota > Metazoa > Arthropoda > Insecta > Lepidoptera > Hesperiidae > Parelbella > Parelbella ahira. The sequence goes on from DWME01008398.1 coordinate 7,466, forward strand.
AGTACAGAATAGATTTTGATCGTTTTGAAAATATAATTTTGCCTCATTTGAAATCAATTTTTACATCTCAATTATTTTGTAACGGCGCTTGAACATCCTCTTGCGATGAAACAATCGAAATGTAAAAATAGACTTTAGTGAATCGTCTTAAAGTTCTATTTTAAATACCTACCTACTATAAAAATCTGCTCGGCTTCCGAACCGGTCTATTTGAAAGATATCTTATGGCATTTTACTCTAGAAGGTTATGAAATTCTAAAAATTATGTTTACATTGTAAAACAGTCGGTTTCCAATATTAAATCTGTCCAGTAATGCTTCGCAGTAGACAGTGGTCAGTTTGTTTTTCCATATTACTGTCACATAAATATGGAGAGAGTGCAACCGACCGGCGACGCAAACGACATAAACCTTAAATACGGGTATTACGAGACGGTTTTTTGCTTTTTGCCATCGGGTCTTTTTGTGTCCGGTCTTTTTGTATCCGGGTCCACGCAAATTATGAGGGTCGTTTACCCTTTGTGAAGCGTAGTGATATTTACAGTTTTGTCCATGTCCAAAGCCTAAATACTTTTTCATTTCTATTGTAGGTTTCCACTGCGTTTATATGTTATTCGACTTACTGTTATCATATTCTTTTTATATTATCCTTGCTATTCACGACAACATACTTAATTTTTTATTCTAAAATAATAAAAAAAAAATTAAAATATGGATGAATTTCGGATTTCAGTATTCTGCAGAAAATTATGCTGCGAGGCCGTGATATTGTATTAATGTCTAGAATGGGAGATATCACGACTAATGAGCCTTCAAAAGTAACATTACGATGTCAATCAATTAATATTTCACTTCGAACCTCACCGAAGTCCCAACGGATAAATACAAATGATCTAATAAAAGATTGAAAAGAAAGAGGTCGTGGAACACTAAATATTCATTTAACATTTGCAGCATCACTGACCAATATCTGTCTTCTTTATATTCTAGAGTACCAATTTATAAGCAGACGTATAAATGGAAAAATCTTTTAACGTAACCTTGTGAACAACATCAAAGTAGCAAACACCTTTTACTTAGCACAACTATGCTATGATTCTGGTTATAACTAATCATAGAGTTTTCAAATAGACTGCTTATATTTATGGGTGAATTAATAATATTTGTTGAAATATTTTTGCACAGAAGCAATTTATTAAGGCAATAAAACACGTCTAAAGTAAATATTTCTTCATATACTTTAATATTTATCTTTTAACGATAATTTAGATGCAAGAATAACCACTGGTTCTTATATTAACATCATATTCGTGTTCATATAGTAATAAAATATAACAAAATAATATATGGGCTTAAAGTATGAACGCTGTGGACAAAATGAAAGCTGTAAAGCCCAAAATAACGGAATTTAAATACGTTCTGCTTTTAAATAAAATGAAGCTTAGCCTCGCTTTGTCACATCTGTCAATGTCAATACAGATTGAATCATTGAATTGAGAAGCGCAATTTCAGTGTTGTTTGGCAGTGGTATCGTAGAATTAAAGAAAATATTCGTCTCGCGGCATCATCATCATCGTACAACAGTTGGATAACAATAATGAATCATGGTGAATGTTAAGAAAGGAGTACTTGTTGAATGGTAAATATGAATAACCTTTACGAATAAATTATGCATAATGCACGATGAAAGTCATTGTTATTTGACAACCATTGTCTGTATATTCCCACTTAATTCCTCCTTATCACGAACTAGTAACATAACATATCATTAACAGTATGTTATAAGCCAAGGTCATTAGAAGAATATGTATGCCAGACACGTGAATAGCAAAGAATTTAAATTATTTTATTAAAATCAATTAATGAAAACAATAATAATTTGTGTATTTTATTCCTCAATATAATCCATATCAGGAGCAATATTAAAATTCTCGTTAATAACATCATTTTCCATTTGGAAAGTGTTCTTTATGTATGACTTCAAAATGTAAATGTTCTCAGTCCATCTGTTTATAGCAGGTTTCAAATCCTGAAATGTGATATTTCAATCTTGAAAATAACAAAATGATGAATTTGCAAATACTTCTTAATTTTTGGATTCATTATGTCCCATTCTAACAGTTGTAATAATCTTGTAATAAGTAATGAAGTCTTAAAACTCTAATATTGCTGTAGATTGTAAATTATGTACATAGGAAAACAGCTCCAGTATGGCTACAGATATGCTAGGTATAGTTGGCACTTACTGAGATAACAATTAGGGACAAAATAGTGTAATTACACATTGTTTAGAGCATGTTAAGTAACTGTTGACCTTACCCCTATTTCAGTCTTTAACTGTGCTATATAATCGGGGTCTGAATCTCTGTATTTCTGTAACTCTTTTCTCAATTCTGACTCTCTTTTTACTGTTTCATTGAGGGTTGCCAGTACTGTTTTTCTCTCCTCATTATCCTCTCTACCAATCTGTTTTAATAACACAATTATATTTATTATCAGCAATAATTGATAGTGTTATTGTTTTAAGTATTCAATCGAAAAACTGAGATGATAGCTATAAAAAAATAAGATGTCAGATTGTAGTGTATATTATTTATGATACCCAATAAACTTACTGATTCAGAAATTATGGATTGTTCTGCCGTTTTTAACTTTTTTGATGTATCGTTTAACTCATTTTGCAGGTCCATCAATTTCCTCTTCTTGACATTTTTAGCTTTGCTGAAACAATAAAGTAAAGTTAACAAAAGTCCCAAAATATAGAATCTGTAATAAAAAATTAATTACACAACTGTAATATAAGTTGTACAAATTATTCCATTATTGCCAATTATGAAATTGTTAAGTAAGAAGGTAGGAAGGTGTGAAATTATAAACTTTAGATCGATTTGAGAACTATATCATCTCAAATGTAGACTGCAAATATATTTCATGAAAATGTAACATCACACTTGTAAACCTAGAAAAGTTTGACTGAGAAGTGTATTAGACTCCCATGTATAACCTGTTACATTTATGTGCCACGATACAATAGGTGGCTAGCCTATTGCCATATACCAGGCATAAATTATCTATTGCCAGGCACAAATCCAGACTGAACCCCTATTATAAATTTTAGATTAGAAATAAGTATCAATATGAATAGTATCTGAACCGGGATTTAAAACCACCACCTCTCCAACAGCAATCACTATTGCAACCACTCGAAAGACTTGCATACCTTAATATTATTATTATTATTCATAAAAGTAAAAATAGACACAACATTTTAAATACCTAGGAAATGACCAGAAGTATACGGAGGTACCAATCTTCTCGGTGTCAACAAGATGGTCATCGACCAAGCTCTGAAGGACTTCCTTAACTGACTGTGTTGTAATGCCTTTTTCCTTTGGTGCTATTTTCTCTAATTCCTGCAGTGTTTTGACCATAGAACACTATGTAATTAATGTGGTGTAAAAAAAATATTGACACTACTAGAGTACTATGAAATCAATGTATATTTTTCTATTCATTTAAAAATTAACCTACCTATAACTAAACAATATGTGTGATTAAACTACAAAAATATTAAAAAATATATTAAACTGCTTTAATATGGATACTACAAAAAGTTAGATGCTCATAAAAGTTTAAATTCTACAATGCTAAGGTGAAGATATCCCACAATATTGCTTGTTTTATTCATAAACCAATATTAAAATAAAATTTCATATATTCATTGAAGCTCCTATATATGCTTCCATGGATTTCACCATACAACAAGCAAAATAAAAGATATACCTTTAATTGAAAGAAATCTTTACTGTTGTGAAATATCTCCAACATTCTGGTTCGCTTCTCGTCGGCGCTGAGACCACGTTTCTTAGACATAATTTCTGTTTTTCTCTTCCAGTGATCCTGCAATGAAACAGTTCCTCCTTCACCTGGACGAGACCCATGCGCTTGGCCAAAAGTTTATACTACAAGACCTAGACGAAACCCATGTGTTTATATCTTCTGATATAGTGGAGACTCTGCAGGCTCGTGTTGATGACTTGATGGATCAGCTGAGCATTCCTATCCATGAGAAAGGATTATAGATAATATTGTAGTTTTAATAAGGTATGTTGTATTGCCAGTGGTAGCCTAGTGGTTAAGAATTCAGCCTCTCATTCCGGGGGTCCTGGGTTCAAATCCATGGGGCGCACCTCTTTATAAAAGTGCGTTTTAACTTTAAATATCACTTGCTAACGGTGAAGGAAAATATCGTGAGGAAACCTGCACACCTTAGAATTTATAAAAAAAAAAA
>DWME01008399.1:0-11753 GCA_018244795.1 Parelbella ahira ahira
TAAAACAAATAGCTTTTATAGTTTTTATAGCCGCTGGAGCAGACGTGTTCTGGAGTGGAGACCGCGACTTGGCAAACGTAGCGTATCTAGGTGGAGTGACGATATACGTAAAGTGGCTGGCAGTGGTTGGATGCGAAGAACTGAAGTTCGAGCTCAGTGGCGTGCCATTGGAGAGGCCTATGTCTAGCAGTGGACGAGAGTAGGCTGATAATGATGATGATGTTAAATTAACATCAAAATTTAATGTGTCATATTTTGCAAATAAAGACAATGATTATAACATATTTTATTAATTTCTGTACCACCAGCTTACTTAATGATCTGGAAGTAGTAACAAAGAAAAATCCTTGACCCTTTGATAATTTAATTCACACAAAAACGTTGCTGTTTTGGTCATGTATTGTTGAACTTAAACAGACAGAAATCTTAACATTTAAAAACTAATGTTATTACAAAAGTTCTCACCGTCTCGTAGTGACATAGGGACATCTTTTGCATGTGAACTTCTGCCAATGGGACACAGAGTGGTGTCTTAATGCATGTTGTTTTTTAAAATGAATCTTGCACACGTCACATTCGTATTCACCACTTTGCTGAAACCAATATCATGAAAATATCACACGAAATTATGTATTGTTAGTTTACATAAAAATAAAATTAGTTCTAATAGTTTCCTACTATGTTTTAAAAAAATACAACTTTCTTACTTGAAAATCAAACAATTTAATTGTGAAAAAATAACACACCGTACATTATTACTGTATGTAAGAGTCACACCTAAAAGAGTCAATTTTAGGAGATAATTGCTGGAATCAAACTAAAGGTACGGGTTCGTTTTTAGGACTAAAATAATTTTATAAATTTTAAAACCTTGATTAACCAATTGTTGGATTTAATGCCTTTTATGTTCAACATATATACATAGATGAGTTCAATATTTTTATTTCAATAGGACTCACATTCAGAAACACATCATGTTCTAATTAGATTTTCTTGTGTCTGTACGTGTGTGTACGTGCGTACGTGCGTGCGTGCCTACGTGCAAGAGTACGTGCGTGACTGTGTCTGAGTGCATGAGTGCTTGCACACGAGAGTGTATGCGTGGGTATGTGGGCGCGCTCCATTTGTACACATAAGTGTAAAATATCACTTACATTAGTATGTCTTATCATATGATATGTAAATGCTGCTTCGTCTAGAAAGCCTTTGAAACATCTTTCACACTTAAATTCAGAATTGATATAGTTATCTGAGTCCTTCCTTCTCTGTATCTCGTGGAGCTGCTCATCAAAGGTCAAATCGGTTATATTAAATACAGAGACACTTAAAATTTCATTTGCGGGTTTCCTTTTTGGATCAATTTTTAATTTTTTCTTATTTAATTTCTTGTTTTTTCCTTTTAATTTTGTTCTGATTTTCCTTTTTGGGTCTTTTGGTTGAAGATCTATATTTGGATTTTCTAAATCAGGTTTTCTTGGATCTATTTCATAAATACCTGTGATAGAATCCTCTGGAGCATCATATATAAAATCATCATCAGATTCCACATTTCTTTCTATCACCATCTCTATATCCTCCTGTTTAACTATCTCAGCAGGCACAGCATCATTCTCTTTGCCAATCACTAAATTTATTTCTTCTATACTGCTCTCATATTTTGGATTTTCACTAATTAACCTAAGTCCATTGTCATGTGGTATAATTAATTTTGCATCAGTTAATTTCAAATTAAAGTAATTTGGTGCTATTTTATATTGAACTAACTTTGATTCTAATTCATTTTTGCATCTATCAATTTTCTTAACACTTACTTCTGTGATCTGGAAAATGAAAGAACTATTTGCATGTGATATTGATCCAGTAATTAGTAACATTGATATTATTATTAGTCTAGTTTAGTCTTGTATAGGACGAATATTACTCTGATGACTATTACAGCCACTTTTTCTCTGGCAATTAAAATATTCGTTTGTTAATGTAGAACTATAACAACATATTAAAGTCTATGGGGGGTGCAATAATTAGGTAAAATAAGTCTCTTCTCAGATCATATTATGAAGTGATCATATTATGAAGAATTATAACTAGTGTGAAATATTACTAAAAGACTACTTAACAGTAGTAAATGTTGTCTTGTTACAGGAGACGGTACAATCAGATCATTATAAGTATTGTCCAACAGAGACAGGTTTTTTAGCCGAAACCGAAACCGAACTTTAAGCCTCGCTTTGAGTTTCGACCGAAACCGAAAATTACTTAAGCATATTAGAAATTTCTATTTCATACTGAAATCTAGTGTATTTTAAATTTTGCACGGCTCATAATGCGACGCATAGAGTGTGCTGTACGACCACAACTTTTTTTTTACATATTTATTTGCATAATCTATTTATACAGACAGTTAAATAAAGTTAAATGAAGTAAAAAGACAATCATTAAAGTTCGTAACAAATATATTTGAATTTTTTTATGTAACAAACAGTGGTCGGAATTGCGGGGCAATTCTGAGCGTTAATATAAACATGGAAATGTCATGTGTCCCGGATTTAAAAAATTTGGCACATTCAGTTTGTATTGGTACTATAGTTTATTGCAAAATGAAAACAGTTACATGCTTTTTTGCCGCAAGCCTATGCAGCGAAGTTCGGCGAACGAGACACGATAAATCGGGAACATTCCCGCTTCGGCGCGTTTGAAAGATTCGCCCATTTTTTAGCCAAAACCGAAACTAAGGTCGAAATAGGCCGAAACCGAATTTACGGTAGGTCACTATTTATAGGATCTGCCAATCACTTCATTAATATCCGTTTATTTGACAGCATGTGTGTTGCACATGTGATTAGAACTTATACCACAAAGACACATCAATCATGTCTTAGTCTATTTTCAGTAATAATACAACACTCACCATCTTCTCAGTCTCCAAAAGTCCAGTCATCAGATAGTGACTTAATACAGCACGAGCTTTGAATCTATAACAGTTTGAGAGCCGTTGAGCACACTCCCAACATATGAACTGTGGTAAGTTATCATCACTTGAAATCTAAAATGAATATATGCATCAGTCTACATCTTCCAGATTGCTTTTTTGGCCGAGCAGCTGCAAGTGTGACTGCTGATCGGAAGATCCTGGGTTCAAATCCCAGGTTGGGTATTATTGGATTTTTTTAATTTAGAAATTCTGGTAGTGACTCAGCACCTGGATCTGTGTCCGGTGTATGGCAATAGGCTCTCCACCTATTCCAAAGGATGTAAATGTAACTGGTGCAATGTGGGAGTGTACTTACCACACTCTTTTGCCTACCCTGTCGAGGATTACAGATGTGATGTTACATTAGTCTGGTTCGGTAGGAGAATAGATACACACACAGAAGTAGAATATCAAAATATTTACCGATAATCCAATGACATCATGAAACTGTTTTTTGAATTCATTTTGAACCAGACTGAACATTTTTATATTTGTAGCTAAACATGTACGGCATATCTGGAACCATAGAATATTATTATATTGTTTACCAGTTTTGTGGGAGGGAAGGCAGATTATCAAGTGTTAAGTATCCCTGTCTTTACAGACCTGGCATGCTTCATGTAGCAAGCAAGATACATATAAGTAACAGATGGATAGAGTGAACAAACAAACAGTATATCATAAGTGTCCCTTTTATTGTTTCACTGTAGGACATGGGCCTCCTCTCAGATTGCAAAAAGAATAATGTGTTAAATCTCATAAAAGTGGTTGTCATGGTATTTTACAAAAATGTTCTTATGCAATTTATGGGTACATAGATATTTTAATAAAATTATTCAATGTTTATTTTGCAGTTACAATTACTAATATTGTTTAATTTGGGCAAATTAAACCAGAGAATGCTATCAAAATTTAAGAAAATACTGGCACTTTTGTATACCATCATTTTATTTTATAATAATTTTATTAAACATTTAACTGACCCGACAATATTTTACTTTGTGTATTTTGATTTTACTTAGACAATAGTGACGAATTTAGAAACAAAAAAAACTGCTTTCTGCTAAATATTAAAATGATGGTAAAAGTATAAAACACTTAGATGTTATTATTTTGAAATAGTTTTTTGTCTACTTCAAAGAAACACACTCACTAACCTTAGGAGGAAATTCTATGTGATTTGAACAGATTTTGCTCATTATTTCTTTGCTAGATTCTTTACATCGATTAATGTCTAAAATTAAATATTATTTTCGCGCATTTATATATTTACAGGCGTAATTTTATTTGCTATTAAACAGATGTTTGTTTGGCTCTTTTGACAATACAGTAGCTTTTGGTTTTAGCTTAAGCAAAGGCATTGTAACACATTCATCCAATTGAAACTATTCCAAAGATTTTTTGAATTTAATAAAATTCAGTCAATTTTATAGTTACGAAGTTATGTTGTGATACATAATAAGTACTTTCAATAATAATGATGTGTCTATTATTAGTATTGATATTATTAAGTGTACATTTAAATTTACTTTGACTGTCTAATCGATTACTTTTAATCACTTTTGTGTATTGAAATATTAATTTCGTAATGAATCGTTTTGGCGGGCACAGTGGCGGGAATTTTACAATTCTTTCATGTTGATGTCGCGCCGAGAATAGCTCATAAAAAAATCGCTATAATAATAATAATTATAGTACACAAAATAATCCGGTAAGTACCTTGTAACTACTATTTATATAACTGATCCTGAAGTCACAGTCATATTATTATATTTTAAATAGAGTGTGCATATAAAAGATAAGTAAATAAATAAAAAGCTTTTAAAAGGAATGTTAATTGCCTTTTAAAAGTAATTTGAATTCTCATTTTTCAATATTTAGGCAAATAAAAAAGCGCATTTTACAAAAGAATTTACTGACTAGTAAACGTTAGCAATAAAATTCAATTATATTGAATGAGTTCCGTTGTGCACAATTTCCCGTCCTTTCTAAAATACAATGTAACTGTGCAATTCATTTTTGTTATTGAATATTTAAGTATATATGTAGCTGTAGACGTACGCCCATTTTTATGAATATCTATGGTAAATAAAGGCGTAAGTGCTTAAGTTTAATAATGTTTTACTAGCTTTATTAGGGGCTGTTATGTCATAGGAATTTTTACATTACACGTTAGTTTGCCTACATAGAACATGACAGACTACTCAACATTAACTTTGTAATTAAGTCTTGACAAACATAAATGCGTATACATGTATATGTTTAATGTCATATACAATTTTATGTATGTTAAAAAAGTACCTAAATAGTTGTATCATTCATTATGTCAGCATTTTCTTGAAGGGGTTGGCAGAAGAGTGTAGTAGTTCCACATTTCGTCTATTATGTTGCACGTCCCACAGAGTAGTGGTGAATCTATTGCCACTGTCGCGTATATCAAATTAGAAAAATCCTGTATTTAATACTTTTCCGATCCGAGGATCGAACCCACGACCTCTTGCTCAAAGGTTACGCATGCAACCACTAGATCACAGAAGCAGTCATAATACTAATATTTCTTCTAAATAAATAAAATAAAATTTTTGATTCTTATTTAATTTTCTTTTAAACTTACAGATACGTCAGTTGTGAGAAGCACTATTATTAAAATAGGTAAATTCATATTGTCCTCATCATTTTTAATATTTTCATGTATACAATGAGCTAATAATTTATTCACAGAACATAGGACATGAGGCGCTTAAATTTACGAAGACAACCGCGGATCAGCTACTATGAGCCCGAAGAGCCGGACCTCGACGAATATGTCTGTAAGAAACATTATTTACTTATATTAGCTAAATAATATACGAGTACGAAGAGAGTAATTAATGTACAAGATGCGTCAGGTCTGTAATGATGGAGATATTTACCACTTGGGGCTTGGTACCTACCATGTAAAGGACTTAGCGTGGTGGTATAATAATAACCGAATAGGTACCCTTTTTTCTGGTGCTTTGACATTTACAGAGCCTTGGTTCATGGTAGACTGCTCCAGAAGATTAGTCGGTACTTATTAATTAGTTCTCTAATATATGTAGGTACATACATACTTTTAACTTTAAGCAGCACCGTGGTGACTTTTTAATTTCTAATGACTAACTTGTATGTACATATGTCCAGTTTGTAATAACGCTGATGTTTTAACTGGAGATGATGGGTTCGATTATCCGGTTGAGACGAGTATTTCGGTGTGACGGCGTGTGTGTTAGCTACCTCCCGTTGAGCGTACTGTTGAACTGTTCTGTGTTTAACCACCCATCGCGCGGCGCAGTCTGCACGGAGTGTGCAGATTACGTGTACGACTACTGCGCTGTCCACGGGCCGCTGCTCGTGCTCCCCGACGACAAGGTGCGTCATACATTTTACATGCCATAGTTGGCCGTGGCTTCACAACTCTATGTTTTTCACCCTTTATACCTTATATAGTTTTTTGGCCAATCCGCGGAAACACAACTGATAGATTTTTTGCCGCTAAGCAGCAACTTTTGGAGCGCTGTGTTCTTGACACTAAAATGCATGTAGTTGGCATTTTTTCTGTAATAGTGACCGAACCTTTTTGTTTGCCAAGTGGGAGGGGGTTTGGTTTTAATTCAAACGTAAATAGAATCATATTTGTGGTGTGTACGGCCAGTAGTATGATTCATACAGTTCATTAATCAGTCCAGGTAAGTAGCTGTTATTATGAACTAGCTGGTAAAAGCAGGTGGCGGCGACGGGCACGCTGCCCGGCGCGGTGCCGCGCGCCGCGCTCACCGCCCCGCGCGTCTTCCTGCACCTGGCGCGCTCCCGCGTACCAGGTATGCCATATTTTGGTTTTGCTCTGTTCGTGCAACTTTTCAAAACGCTATTCATTATGTAAAGAAAGGAGGCAATGTATACACCATTACATTTAGTTTTTCATTCTCTATCGATTGATATATATCATATTATAATATTCAAAATGGCAAAAATGTGTTAAGAAATCGGATTGTAAATACAATGCAATAGATGGTGAGGCTATTGCCGCACACTGGGCACAGGTCGGCACATGCTCCGAGCCACGACTGGAAATTTCGGGCTGGACATATCGGTTGGCGTTCGAGCTCACAACCACTCCACCAAAACTTAAATTATTAGTAATTCTATTAGCTCGTTAAAATACCGCATATTTAAAGCACTTTCACATTGAAAGTATTTGAAGTCCTTTGAGCCTAGAGATGAATTATAAATAAAATACCTAATTATCTTATTTTTGACCTTATTTTACGAAACGTTCAATTTGTTTAAATCAGGTGCTGGTATAGGCGTGTTCAGTACTTTAACTCTACCGCGGGGAGTTCGCTTTGGCCCTTACCGAGGGGTGCGGACCAACGAAGTCAACTCTATGTACTGCTGGCAGGTGCGGTATTCCCTCTTACATACAAACGATACTATATCAAATTGTATTATAACATATACATACATATAAAAAATAAAGATATTTTATTTTACACACCCTATTCTATTCTATTCAACGGATTGCTTATTAGTATTACATGAATGTAATCGAAATTAAATTTTACACTTACATAATACCTATAACAACAATATTAATTATTGATATTTATGTATCAACAACAGCAATTTACATTGGCATTGATAGAAATAACATATAGGTATAGTCTTACATGCGTAAGACTAAAACGTGACAGGGTCACTCGAGTTCATTCGATTCAGACGAGTTTCGTCCTCACTTTCTTCTCATACTGGGCTCTAATATGAAAATCGATTCTTAAGGAGTAACCTCCAATAAACTCCAATTATACATTTGGAGACTATATGAACAACAAATAACTGTAATTTGTAATCACTTCATATTACACACCTTGAAAAATTTCGTACTAATAATTGAATAAATAAGATTTAAATTTTATAAGAGAATATACAAACAATGCCGTTACGCGAAGTGTACAGGAAACATTAACATTAATTGACGTACGAAAGAATTGATCAATAACTTATTAAAAGCCTGTTTTCACTGTACAATATAATACCTATATGTGACTGCCTCTTCACTTTATCGCTTCAGCGCCAGACCTGGACTCGCCACCGGAAGTCAGACTAAAAAGCTGCCTGTTGCTTATACAAACGGAAAGACCCCTTGTCGGATCATTAACTGCGTGATCAGTTTTCACATCGATATGTAGGTTAAGTTCAGCCAAAGTCCAGGTTCTGGCAGGAGCGAAGCCGGTAAGCGACAATAGATTGTTCGGAGGCACATTCGAAGCTGCTTATTTTAAGCTTTCGCACTTTACATGCAAATACTAATTACACGGTAATATGTTCTTTGCCACTAGTCCTTGCGTTCTTCGGCCGGTATGAAGTCCAGCGAGGCTGAATTTATACAAAAACGTTTCTTGGTGGGCGCCGGCCCGTCATTGAACACGTGGCCCAGGTGAGCCGAGCACTTGGAGCATCGCACCTCGGTTCGCACCATACCTGGCCGTGTTAAAACTAGTAATATATTCGCTCCAACTTCATTTCCAAACAAAGTGTCCATTCACCACAAAGTATGTACACGTCACAAGTAACATAATGATTTCATGAACATTATCCAGGATGATGTTCACAGTTGGTGATGTTCGTAGCCGGGTGCGCGCCGCCGCCCGCCGTCCCGTAGCAGCCATCCGGGAGAGACAGTAGGATGGGATAAGAAGGGTCCGTTTAGGGAAAAGAAGGGGGGGAGGGGGGGGATAAAAGCATAATATTAATGTCATGCACATTCCAAATGTAACAGTGATCATGATGAGGTCGTGTTTAATGACGCCGACAGAATTTAAATGTGTCCCAGCGGACGTCGAGAGCCACATAGTTAATAATTCCATTTGCGTATCGATTGTGTGTTGATGTGATCAAGCGAAGTCATGAGCGTAACACATGTCACGAGAGTGATAGCACACAAGTAGTGGTGAGCGGTGCGGCGTGTGGCATTCAATGTAGCGTTCGAAAGAAACGTAGAAAAATCATAACCACATACAAAGCATAAAATAAATATTGTATCAACATCGTTACCGATTGTTGACCGACTTACGGTTGACGTGGAAGGCAGGAGTGTATCGAAGGGTGGTCAAGGGTACGGGAAAAAGACAAAAAAAATTAAACAATTAGCAATATCGTCTATTTCCCGACACCATAATTATTAAGTATAATAATAGTGCAAGTCTCAACTGTTGTAATGTTGCAACTTCTTAATTTACCTCCTACGTTACTAGTACTTCGTTACATATTACAGAAACAGATCTAATATTGTTTTCTATTCATTTTCATTAAATCGTTTTTTAATTTGAATGTGAACAACCCATGAAGCAATATAATTTAATGTACATCGTCGGAAAACCTTCATATTTTCATTTCTGAGACAGAATACCTTAAACAGTATCATCATAATAAATTAAACAAAACACACTTGCTACTTGCTGATACACCATACACTTGAGTGAATAAATATGTGCGTTTTGGTTACATGGTCATTGCACAAGTCACTCTGTTGATCTTGACTTTGATCATGAGCTAGCAGTCCATTTAAATTATATTAGCGAAGCTTACACATGCAGGTATAAATTATAATATACAAGGTAAGAATTTATTTTATAAATTTAGCTTTTTATTCACTAAAGTATTAAATTATTAATTATTAACTAAATTATTAATTGACACCAACTTAAGCACATTCTATGTTAAGATCTACAGTTTCTATGTGTTAACAATGAACCAGGTGTGTGTTTCCTGCAGATACTGTTGCACTAGATGAGGTACTTAAGTGACATTGCCATGATCAAGTTGAAGGTTACATGATACTACGGTTGAGTAAGACTCAATATGGTAGTGGCACTGTGCAGTTGCTCAGTGGCGAGACAAGGGCAGATCAAAGATATCATGTTACACATTATATTGTTATACTATATTGCAATATAGTGACCATTCTTTATTTATGTATCCTACCAAAACATTGACAAGTTAATGAACAAATCAAATACTATGAAGACAAATGTCAATGTTGAGGTTATCTACAGTATTATTTATGGTCATTTTATCTGCAAGGGTCTAACTTTATTAACATTGTATACATAAAGAAACAAACTTGAGAATGTAATGGTAAGTTCCAAGGCCCAGTTAGTACCAAATTATAAAGAAGATAATAAAACTAAAGTTCATGCTTCCCATTGTTAAATCATGTTGGTTTAATTTCTGGGCCTCGGAATAGTAATAAATCAGCTAAGAGCCTTCAAATCACTCATGTATTTTTTGATTTTATATGAAATGGTGGCAACCTTCTCAAAATGCAACAGATCATATTGTCAAATCACTAGAAAGAATTCCCTGCAAAATTAGTTTTAGAAGTATTCTTTTACATTTTACAGTCCCTAAACTACCCCATTGACAAAAAAATATCTCTAAAAAGCACTTATAATATTTTAATACAACCTAACATTTATAATGCATACTGTATTAAAATAACTTGCAAAAGCTACATACATAAATTATGAAAATATCATGGATTACATGAACATATCATAAGAATGCCAATAATTAAAATGAAGTTTTAAAATAATTAATGAATTAATGAGGCATGCAAAGCTTGACACAATTATGAATATACCCAGTTATGAGTGAAAATAGTAGTGATGTGGACGAGGATATCACTACTGGCAGGATTGGGTAACAAGATAGAACTATGACCTTGTATTGATAGACTGATACAAGGCTATGAATAGCCTATTA
The DNA here is from genome assembly GCA_018244795.1 of Parelbella ahira ahira. Taxonomy (NCBI): domain Eukaryota; kingdom Metazoa; phylum Arthropoda; class Insecta; order Lepidoptera; family Hesperiidae; genus Parelbella; species Parelbella ahira. The sequence goes on from DWME01008399.1 coordinate 10,754, forward strand.
CACATTGACATTGAAAACTGTTCCACATGATTCGGTCCCAGAGAATTATGCATAGGACTAGAATTTACTATACTCTTATAGTAACTATTGAGAAACACAATAATATACTTAAGATTTTAAATGTTTATTTTGAAATCCAGAAGTATACATGTCATGTACACCGTACTTACCCAAACTATATTAGATTGACATAAAATTTTACTACAAATAAGATGTATGGACAATTCCTTTTCAATATATGAAATAGGCTGTTCTGTCATGTTAGTGACAGGGGGCATCGTTAAACATATATTAGTTATTTATTTTACATATACAGTATTAGAGGCATTCAGACTATTAGTCACTAAAATATGTGATAAAATCCAAACTGTACCTGCACTAGTGTCTTGGTGAAGAGTCACCTTCTCTTTGGCAAGAACATCATTGAATGCCGGCCAGCCACAACCGGAATCATATTTGGTTTTTGAACTAAACAAATCCTGCCTGCATACTACACACACATACATCCCCTCCTCATAAAACTTGTTATAGCACCCTGCAAGAAAATTAAATAAATTTCAATCATTACACCAATGACCAATAACTACACTGAAGAAACTAACAACTTTTGGATTAATGAAAATATTGGTCCACAATATAACTAATTTGTCACTTTGTATACAATAATATTTTGAAATAATAAAACAAGGCTTGTTGCTAAGCTAAATATTTACAAACTTAAAATATTTCATAACAGACTACTAAATTTACGTTAAAAGATTACGATTATGCAGGTAGTACACAAAATACGACTATTATTTATGTAAACGGTACTACGATCATTATACTATGAAATGGGATAATTTATTTACCTGTAAAAGGCCTCTCAGTGCCCGCTTCTTGAGTAACATGATACTGAAGAGGCGTTAAACGTTTCTTAAGGGATTCCTTATCTTCCATGGCTCTCCAAACTAAAGCTAAAATTAAATATATGCCTTGGATGTTGTTAAGGAATTATTAA
>DWME01008400.1:0-11753 GCA_018244795.1 Parelbella ahira ahira
ACCTATTCCATGGGACCTAAACGTAACTGGTGAAACGTGGGAGTGTATTACACTCCTCTGCCTACCCCTTCGGGGATCACAGGCGTGATGTTTCGTTTAATTATTTCACGTTGACTGGAGACTAACATTAATATTTAATCTCAGCTTGCTTGCTGTGGTATGGTATGTTATATAAGGTACTTCGGCGTTATCAATATGCCTTTATTTATATCTACAAAGGCATCTTCAATTACTTCACTACGTAATTAAACTTGATATTCCACTGATATGTGTGCAGACGTAGTGTCTTGTACATACAACGCGATAATACTGTATGTAATATTGTCAATAGAAAAACTATTCGCATGATGTTTGAGAACATATTTATCATCTTCATAATTAACATATCTTCACTGTAGCTCTCTTAAGGGGTAGACAGAGAGCTCCGAATAACAATATAACGGATGTAGAAGAAAATAATATATGTTATATAATATTTTAAGTATAGCTAATGGTAAATGAGCGCCATGTCCTAAAGACAAGTGCAATACTATAGGAGAAGCGGGGTTGTCCGGGTAAAAAGGAGCTCGAGGCCCGAACTTCGGCCCTGCACGCGGCGCTGCCCGCCGCAAGACCAGATGATGACAATAACGAAGACAGAGGAGTAAACAATGCGTGGCCAACGTTAATGGAGAGCGTCTTTCACGAAATTTCTTAAATAGCCTCCGTCATAGCGCTATGGGATATAATTTCGAAAGATGTTCTTTTATGAGACTGTACTTACCATGATGTCTGACTGATGTCATGACTTTTAGGCTTAAACCTGTTAACAACTTATTAGAAGTTACTAAATATTGAAAAATATAAATAAAATCATAGTATTATTTAATGTCTTGACATGTCCTTTCTACGTTGCAATGTTCGCCTATTACCTCTACAGTTTATAACTAACTAACAGCAATGCTTATGTACTTACTAATATAAAAATCAACATTACACATACTTATATTATATATATACCGATGTTTATGGTTACATATGCTTATAGTGATATTCATATATTATATCAATATGTGTTGAACTTCTCGTCAGTAACAACCACTGATCTCCAATATGGACAGCTTATCCTGTAGTTCAACAACAATTGAATATATAAGCGCCTTCGGTTACTGAGGAAAGTACTAAAACGTAGCGTAGTGCGCATTCGTGACCACCATAGTAAGTGTATTGCTCCAATACAACTATTAAACAGCAGATCGACTATAAACACCTTTAATTTCAAAATATGGAGTTCGATGACCCAAAGAATAAATTATATTGGGTCATACAATTGTATCTGGTCTAACCATAAATCTAAATAAACATTAGAATTGATTAATGTTTCAAACCCTAGTATTGGGGCCGTGTAGCCAGCCAACGAACCTAATGTATTTGAATAAAAATACGTACCTACCTACATATACAATCAATTAAATGAAAGGATATTTATCATAATGCTAAGTAGCGATTGATAACATGTCGGCAGACATGTGACATCCCGAATCTATCAATCAAATGATATATCAATTCATTTATTAATTTGTCAATGAGCTCCGCTTGCAGTGAGTGCTAAAGACACAAATATATGTATCATTAAAATCGTTCTTTAAATGACACCAATTATAAATAAAATCTTGTCACATTTGCTCACCCAATTAATATATATTAAGGTATTATTCCGTATAAAGGCTGAACTAGTTCGAGTCGATTCCATTTGAATGGCTTGTAACCGCTCTCGTGACTTTGTCCCATCGAACAGGTGCTATTCAGGTATTAAAGTAGCATTTAAGTTTTATAAAGTCGTATGGATACGTGTTGTAGTTACCAATTAATGCTGATCGACTTCATGAGTTATGTTCCTGGTAAATAAAAATGTAATGAGTTATGATATGCAATGTAGAAACAAATTTAATAAGGACATGTGCTCCTGTATTATGAGCGTCTCGTTGGTCGAGTGGTACGAGCGCGACTGCTAATCGAATGGTTCATGTATCTGGTGAAACGTGGCAGTGTAGGACTACACTCCTTTGCCTAAGACTCCTAAGAGATACAGGTGTTATGTTATGGGTTTTTTACAAAATCACAGGATCTTCTAAAATTAATAATATATATACATACGTATTTGAAGGCAAATGTTATAAAAGAAAAAATATCTACAATTTTGGGCTTGTTTGAGAATTAGACTGTAACCAGATTATTTAAATACGGCAATATGTACCTACATATTAAGTATAACAGTTTTAAATTATGTACCTATCTACATTAAAAAGCTTTGTTCAAGTTACGATTTTGGAAAATACTGTTTAAGGTTTTTTTTTTCATAATTTTTAATCTTCTCGCCTAGTTGACGAATGGTAGTTAATCTATACCACTAACTGATTATACAATCTAATCTTCAGATATATCCGATGAAGCTTATCACGACAATAGTAACGACGCGGCACCAAAAAAAAGAATTCTGCGTAAAGTTAACAATAAATTTAATAGCCATTATAAAAACACTTTACATCAGATTGTTGTAATTCAATTAGTGAACTCGATTTATCCTCGTGTTGTAGAATTAAATCCTTTTGAAAAGCCGATTTCACTCAAACGTGATCTAAAATTGATAGATATCGACATATTTCATACGTATATAAATTCACAATTTCCTACTAAAACGTATACTTAATAAAATACATTCAAAATTCCGCACCGCTCTCAAAGAATAAGATGAATTTTGACCTTATATGTAGAATTCGTTTATTAAATATAATTTGCGTCCAATTGGAAATGATGCATTGCGAAATCTTATATTACAAACAGTCGATTGGTGAGCAATTAATTGTCGAATCGACGGTCGGAGAATTCTTTGAAGCCTCAATAATTTATTTAGTTCTAATGAAGTTCATCTGCTTAAATAATATCAAGATCACAATGAAATATTCAGTGTGAATTGGTATGTGAGTGGCCAGTCTACTATTTGTCGAAGGCTTGAATGTCGATCCATAAATTTCAATAAAATTTCGTCAAATTGCTTCTAATTTATACTTGAAAGTTTCTGTATATGTGAATGTCTAAGTTTATTGACCTTATTATAATGAAATCTTTTAACTCTGGAGTGAGATCCTCGTTTCTCGTTACATAAATAAATTATGCTTTGGACGATAGGTAACATTAGGTATATAGAGAGTCCAGGAGTATGTGTGTGTGAAGAGATTCCTTATTATAGCTGAATAAATCAATACATGTACATTAATTGCATTAAATCAGAAACAAAATTAAATTATTTTTTCAATCAATCCCAATCTAATAAAATGTGAATGGATAATAATTGCAATAATTAAAAAAAAACAGTAATAGCTTCATTCATATCACTTTCTGTAAATATTTCGAAATAAATTTTAGGTTATTTATAATTTTCTTTGCCTTGAACAATTGTCACTTAAATATCAAAATAAGTATTAAGATATTAATTTAAGTTATTGAAATGACCAGTATTGTATCTACCGTCCTCTACTTACTGCAGTACTCGTACTTACATACATATTCATATCTTAAAATTGTCGAACCAAAAGAGAGATAAAAGTAGTTTACAGCTTCGGAGCAAGTAAGATGGTAGAAACTCGATCAGGCGTAGCTTAAGCGCGAATGAGACGGGGAATATAGATCGGTACGTGTGAGTGAGAGGGATAGAAAATCAGAAGGCTTTTACGGTAGAACGGGCAACGTGCAGTGAAATGTGGGCCCGGCTCGCTCGCCTTCTTTTTTGATCTCGCTTGAATAAATTGATTCTAAGATTAATCTTTTTTTTCTTACCATAACTTACCTCCAAGGTGTTCCGTCTTCCTATTTATTAAAATACAATCGTTGTATCATTGTGTGAGATTTTACTTAAATTACGATTTAATATGTATAACACAAAAACAAAGTTATGTAATCGTCAACACAAATTGATTAAGAGTCGCATAGACAAAATGTTTTGACAATTCACAAAGCAACATAGACAAACTTCATAAACTTCTGCGTCTTTATAAAACTAGAGAAACCGGAAACCTTATAAAAACACACGTCCCATACACCCATGATAGTAAAGCGAAGCATGTGTTTTATTGTCGCCGGTCATGATACACGTTTCAGTTGGAAACAGTCAGGCCAATCGTAAATCTCAGAATAGCAATCATTTCAGTGATGTTATTAGTGTTGAACAAATATAAGACGAGGAAGTTAACGCTTATGCCGTTTACATATATCATGCTCTTGATATCTTTGCTTAGGGATAAAATAAACAAAACAACAGCGAACGAGTACCTACCCATAATAACTAACAAAGTTAAGCCTTGGATTCCCTACAAAAAAACAGTAATTTTAATTAAAACAGATGGCATTTAATGGAGAAGTAATCATTATATTGACAGCGTAATATATTAAAGCATCATAATTATTTATAGTCGAGGGAAATCGAAATCTGTATAAGATACGACTGGTATTCAAGCTGAATGATAGCGACATATCAAGTATAGACATTAATATCGATTTCGAATCCAAATCCGGTCGCTATTTACATTTTCTGATATCACCAGAAGCTAAGAACTGATACTATCGAGAATAAACTGTTGAATGATGCATGAGACATGGAGTCGATATTCTTAATGATAATATACCGAATAACATTCGAACATTAAACGAATATAATTTTTTTTAATCTCCTCAAAACTATTTATTCGTATGTTTAATCTTTGAGTCGATTTACATATTATATAATATACATTCTCACGTTATATACGTACGTACGAGTACATCAATATTTTGTCAACTGTTATAATTATTAAACATAACTAAAAGTACAATGCTCTAACTACATATGCAAGACGAAGAAATAGTAGTACATCTAGATAAAATAATATATTTGTTTAATACAGACATTTCAAAGATGTATTTAATATTGGCACTCCAAACATGTATAAACATTCCAAAAAGCGTAGTCTATCTGTTACCGGTTAATTAGGAAACGCTTAATCTTCAAGTTCTAATTAATGCAGCTGTAGAAAATCCGTGTAAATCTGTGGATAACAAACGAAGTAGCGTCAAAGCGTTAGGCAAGCCTGTGAAAAGTTGTGACTTTTGTATTGTAATAGGCAGTTTAACAGAAACAATACAGAGCTACTTAATTAAACATGTTTCTCGATCCATAAATCTAAATGCTCAACACCTGCAGCTCGCAAGCAAGTGCCGAGATTGTAAGCAACCAACCGACGAACCGTATCTCAGTCTTACGATCATAAGTGAAAGCCATAAAGATAAGAATCAACTGTAGATTTGAGCGTGTCGTGGTCATATGAAAAACTATTCATTTGGTAATGGAGTAGGTATTAGTTGGATAAACACTGCATGATATTTCAAAAAGTTTTTATCTGTTTATCAAAATCATCTTTCGATAAATTAATTCCGATGACATTCCTGAAAACGAAATGAAAATCAGATGTATTTATTTCAGATGTTCTTCAAAGCGTGATGTCGGAAAACGGCGGTACGGTTATATCACGGGCGTCCACACCTCGTCCTGTCGCTGATAACCCAGTAAATGCACCTTTGCGTTCGAGACATGACCAATTTCTGGCAAGTTCCGCGGAAAGAGCTCAGCAAGCTACAAGGACTTCTTCAACCGGTCGTAATCCTAATGGAAACTTCGATTCGCCCCCATTACCATACCATCGTCAGATAACGACCGGGTCCTTGTTAACTTCCACCCATCGTGAATCTTCAGCTTTTGTACCAGTAGTACCAACTCGCGCTATACACCCTGTTATATATCCCAATGAAATGCATCCAGCATTAATACCATCAGAAATAATGGAAAGAGAAAGAATGTTAGATAGAGAACGAGCTGAACCCGCTAAAGGATCTCCTGATAGAGTATCGGGTAATTTCCCCAAGAGGAATTCATTCGATTTAATGGCAATGATGGTAGAAAAGAGAAAAGAAGTAGCGTTAAGAGAAGCAGCTGCAGCCATGTTACTCCCGCATCATAGGACGCCGTCAATAGATGGCATAATATCAGATGGATCTCCTCAGCCACCTATTTATGGTCCACCCGGGGCATTTCTGGGAGCACCAGGTCCATCGCCCACCACCGGCAATAGTTTTACCTTTCCTGGAGCTGGACTGTTTCCACCAGGAGCTGGGCCTCATCAAATGCACCCACACTTAGATAGGCGATTATTACGGGCTCCGGGAAGAGCGTCGAGGCCCAAGAAACAATTTATATGCAAATTTTGCAATCGCCAATTTACAAAATCATACAACTTGCTGATCCACGAAAGAACACACACGGACGAGCGGCCATATTCCTGTGATATTTGCGGGAAGGCGTTCAGAAGACAGGACCACTTGCGAGATCACAGGTAAGATAAAACAATCATAATAATACTAGCATTATTCAACTGTAATTTTCGTACCGACAACCTACAATTACTGTTGTTGTTGATAGCGAGTCCGCTTTCTTGCACATTTTAATTTTCTACTACAGTGATCATAGTAGGTATTAAGGCCTAATTTAAATGCACGTAACAGGCAGCCGGTGTAACTCAAGTTGCAGATGTTAAGCCGAGTGTGGCCACATCCGCTCCACTACTTGGAAATGGAATATTTATAAAGCTCCTCAATCTAGCGGGCGTTTCTTAGAAATCGACCTATCTTGATTAATAAGTGCGGCTATCTGTTTAGACTTTCAATTAACTGTTCTTTACATTAACGTTCTCAAAGTTATTTAAAGAGTTACTCGACGTTGATAAGTAAGTAATAAACATTTTATGATTATGTTGAAATCCTTTTGAATTTTAAAACACGAAACGGCGTGTGTGGTACCACAGATACAAGTTAAAAAGTTTTATTCCATCGTACGATATAAAATATATTTAATAAACATAAAACGTATATTGAAAAAAATATTACGTTCATCGTCTTTATGCATCCGTTTCCATAGACCAAGAGGATAAAGATTGAAAGATGTCTCGGTATTCTTTTTTAAATATTTATAATTTAATATAATGATAATGTAAATAATACATTATAATGCGGTCATTACATAAAGTAATTAATTAACAAAATGACTTTAGCGCGAGAATGAACAAACACGAAACAGCTGGTCGGGTATGTCAATATCAGGCCAGTTTCACCTGCTCACAGTATGTTTTTATAGACGTTAAATATTGCAACGTAGAGCAAAAATAAGGCAAGCAGAGCTCTATCATTCTCCAAGACTTATTTATCATTGAAATATTGCCCTATAAACTTCTGTACAGATTGGATTTGTTTTTTGAAATGTATCAAAAAATCAGGGAGATAATTGAGTCTGGAATCTTATCAGAATTTAGCACAGATATAAAATGCGTATTACTTTTATCAAGCCGATAATTTTGGGGACACTAGTTTGTGACCTATCCTAAATATTATAAAGCTTGGCTCAAGTACAATCTTATGAGGAGTTATGGCATAAATATAGATAACAGGTCATTTTTAACTTATTATATTTTAAATGAGTTTTCCTCATCTTTGATCAGTCATTATTGATCGCCGAGTTAGACCTGGACCAGTAAGACAGCTTAGCGCTATAGTTCACTATATTACGTAATTATAGATTGACAGTTTTTACATGATTCCTAGTTCCTTACGATGTTATCCTTCAACGTTACAGAGATATTTAACGTGCATAATATGTTAAGGTGCTCAACACAAATTTGAATTCCAATTTTCCGAGCAACAGAGAATTATAAATCATGAGACTGTCGCTAATTTTTTTCTTACTTACCGCTCAATAATACATGTCCTAAATCTCGCTTTGAGTAAGAAAGCTAGACAGATCTCACATCGCCGGTAAAAACAAGAGCCTAAACAAGTTCTATTTATTGAATACGTTCCCACAGTATTATTTATTATCCATCTATAAAATATCGATTTATTGTTTCTATAAAAAAACGAAGCGATTATTTTGAATTAGCGAGAAAAAAAAAGAATTAATTGGGTTTTTTATTGCGCGCCGTTACATGACGTGGACTTTTTGATCAGATTTAAAGTGCGGATTAAAACCTGCATACGTATTATTCCAGACAAAAAGTTTTTAATTATATCCACGTCGCACATTCATCGTTAAAACTTATTATAAATTTACAGTTTATATATAGTATGTTGCCGGCCAATCCCCATGTTAAGCGTACGTTGGTCACAACACCGTCTTTAATAGGATTAAAAATGCAATAAATATTGAAATCTCATAGTACAGGTCCACACAGTATATTCTGATCGTAATTTTTAAGCTTTCGGTCATCAACCTTAACTTGCATTGCCGTGAAAACATTTTATTTGGGAGAGTTGATTTTGGTCATGTACGATTTTTAGACGTATGAATATTCTTTGTTACACTATATTTTTAAATATACATATGTAGTTTTAACAGAAACATAAACAAACTGTTATAAAAAGTTTATTTTGGCTAAAATCTAGCTTGTAACAAACTAGAGTAGGAATAAAATTAAAAGATAGGATAAGCGTACGCTGTACGTAAGTACTTCCGAATAAGATATATCTATCTATGTACATACATATTTATTAAGTAATACAAAGAAAATTAAAAGTAATTGTAAAATAGCCAATCAATATTATGATAATCTCTGTTATCACTATTTTTATTCTAAGTAAATTATTTCATACTATCTGCATAACAAAAGAGTAAGACAAAAATACTACATATAATTATACAAGTAAAATCATGGAAACTGTGGCATACTGAATGTCCTAAAAATCAGACTGACAGAAAGTTCGGTCGCCACAATGTTGATATTGGTCTACACTTCGTAGAATTCAGTTTACTTATCATTTTTTCTTAATTGAATTAGCTAATTCGCTGAAAAACATGCGATAAAATGTTGTAATACGATTTGTAATCTATTAATGATAAATGACAATACTTAGTATCAAATGCTATGGCCTGGAAAATGTATTGGTGACACTCCCATGGGCAGGGGGCAGGGGAGGGGGTGACATAAAACGATGTTTGTATTACCGCTGCACACGGTACTAAGTTGAGAAGAAATATCTAGAAATTTTAATGCGTTCTTCATAAACGAAATATTCAACTTAGAACATAATTTTACTTTTAGTACTAATTATATAATGTGTATTGTTTAAAATTCAAAATAGTACATCTAAATGCATATATACTTTAAGTATAATATAAAAATGTAATAACTAAAAGAGTAACAGTACAATAAAATGTTCACTCGTTATACATATTATATTATCAGTATTGTCTAATATTCCATTATACATATTATGGTTTGTAAATACACAGTTATTATACCACGTAGAGGCTTCTGTGAACTTATGAAATTCGACTTGTTTCTTTGCATTTTTTTGGAGAATCAAATTTAGTAAAACCATCATTTTCCCATATCAAACTTCCATCATCATCATCAGCCTTTAGATGTCCACTTCTGGACATAGGCCTCCCCCAATCGGCGAAACTCCTTCCATGCCGACCAATATTTCAAATAATTGGCAGATATATAATACTGGCCAACAACTTTTTTCATTCCTTTTTCATATAACAATACTGTGTGTTTCATTATGTATGACCGTAACCATATTTACGTGTTACCGCTTGGTGTGATGGCGTACGACTTACACTTTTCCTAGCCTTGCCCGCTGCCCACACACGTCTTGCCACCCCTCGCAACCTTGCTGCTCCCGTCGGTCGCCTGCGAACAATATGAGTGCCATCAACGAATTTGCCATCACAAAATGTTGCTGGGTAACCATCCAGCAGTGGAATAATAATGGTGATCAAGTATTATTTTTCAACCTGTTCTATCGTTGGACATGAGTCTCTTCTCAAGATTAAAAGGGTTAAGGCAGTACAACATCACGCAGGCGAATTGCATACTGGCAGTCTTCGCACGCTTTAGAGAACGATTTGGAAAACTGTAAAGGTGTACAGGTTTTTTTACGATGTTTTTTTTTCACCATTACAGCGATTGGTATTAAATAATTATTATGGACATCATTTCATAAAATATCAATTTCTCGTCATTTTTACAGTACAGTATCAATTATAATCAATTGCCTGTGAAACGTTTGTCAATTGAAAAAATCATCAAAACTTTTTAAGCAATAATTACAAATGTATAGCCTCAATAGACAGACAAAATGTAAGTTTTCTGAAACGAAACTTTCTATATGAACCAAATTGTACACAAATTTTGTAACAATGTGACTGGTTTTCGTTCAGTTATAAAAATGAACATCTTTAATTGACAATTGATTACTCTCAATATATAAAAGGCAGAATGCCTACATTTAACACTCAAAGTAAGAATTGTATCAAAAATTCACAACACTTAGTACTTCGGAATGTTCATGAAACGTTGCGCAAGATTTAGTAAATTTGACATCCGCCTAGAAGTGACTAAAGCAATTTAAGCCAGCGATGGCACAAGAAGCGTTTGATAAAAAACACATAACATGGACCATAGTATTACGGGCTTAGTGATTTTTGATGAACCATAATGCCTGGATGGTATTCGTCTCACATTAATGTTACGCGTTTTTTTTCCTTTCGATCCGTAATTAGTTTAGAATGCGATGACTCATCCGATTCTATTGGTGCTAAAGCAACGTAATGGAAGTTCAAAAACGATACGGTCAGCAAAACGGTCGAAATAAATTTTTATGAATGTAACTTTACGCTCCGTGCAATGTTTCTATCATCTATGAAATTCTCTTTTCGAAGTCTTGCTACACATGCGAACATGTTGTTTTGTAATGCTTTGCAATTACGACTGGCCGCTTGAATGTGTTTTGAATTTCCGTCAGTAGTTTTTCATTCTCTATTCATCATAATTATATTCCGAGAGTTTTATGATAATAGTTTGGAGCTGCAAAAAGGTACGCCTAGTTTTGATTAACCTTTTAATACCATTTGCGTTGACATGTTCTATAAACTACCTTTTGCTAAAATTTTCAATTGCTGCTGACCATGTTTATGCCTATATCATACTTGTAACTATATCTTATTGTTATCAAGCAGCAGTAACAACAGATAGATACGAAATAAAATATCAAAGAAAAATATTGTGTTTGATAATGTCTTACTGGATGTAAATAGAAACGCACTCAAATTTCTTTCTTTGTGGACTCTACAATCTGTACACGTGGAGAATTCGTATCGGTGATATGCCTTTTTATAATCTATTTGTAACTTCAATAGAACGTGACAAAAACTTTTGAATTTCACGATTTTTTACCGATTTCATCTTATTTAACGCTCATAAGTAGCAGTTCAGTACGGTTTGGGATTTGTGTCAAATATTGGCATATTGCACAGATTTCTTTGTCTGTGGGTACACTATTTATAAATGAAACTTGATAAATTGACAGCTATTAGAAGTTTTGTGTAGAAAATACAGATAATGTTCCTTTGTGATTATACCTAGATACCTATCTATATAATATGTAGTTCTTATGTTTAATTATTATTTATTTTATTTAAGGTTCGCAAAGAATTTAAAATTTGTTTCTTTACTTAATTGTTACAACCAGAGAAGTAAAATAACATTAACCTTATTTGTAATTTTCTGCGAGAATAAGCCATATTCAAAACGATAAAATTAATTAATTATTGCACGCCAGGGATTATGGGAGAGGCAGAGTGCATTTTTTTCATGTAGGTACCCGGGTTAGGACTCACGTTACTAAATTCG
>DWME01008401.1:0-11753 GCA_018244795.1 Parelbella ahira ahira
TAAATAATTCGTAAATACGTCCTTAGATGTAACAATAAATAATACATTACTCGTACACATTAAAAGTATTACGCATCCCACAAGGGTCAGTTCTAGGACCGATTTTGTATATCAATTATGATAAAGATTTTTTGAATAATTTTAATGTGTACGAGTAATGTATTATTTATTGTTACATCTAAGGACGTATTTACGAATTATTTATTGAACGAAATCCCTTTGTAAGGGACAGTATTACGAACGATTGTTTAAGTTGTTTTTGTTATCAATAACGGAGTTCTGAGTTTGTATGACCCCTCTTGTTATATACTATGTTAGTATATTTTTCACACTCTGTACGGTATCCGTATTTGTGTATTTGTTTTAACAAAATGTTTTTATTTTCTTATCTATATAATATAATGATGTTCTAGCTACATTGTGATCTAGTCTACTCCTTTAGTCCTAATATCGCTTTTTTAATGTCGTATTATATATTAATATTTTCATCAGTAAGCGATGTATTTAGTGTAAGATGGATTTGATATTTATTTAATATCTAAAAAGTATTATGTGTTTATGAAAATAATGGAATCGAAAATCTAAATATTTACGTATATTTTTATTTAATGTATATAACAAGGTATATGGCTTTAATCAAAAATATATTCATGTATATCCATATTATGTGCAATGAGTATTTTGTATTTTATATATTGTGTCGTTTATATCTCTATACAAATATAAATATATTATGTATGTTTGTCCTTTATAATTTATTTCTGAATTTGAGTATTATATTTTAACTACTTATGTTTTTTTAAATCTTATTAAACGAATCGTACAAATAAAGAACTAAAATTATAAGAAATTTTTATTACCTTGTTTCAGTCACAATAATTTACATTACATTATTTACTATGAAATAGAACATGATAAGGTATAGTATATATGTATAGTTAATTGTACTGGAGCAGAAAGCGTTACAACTATATCTTCTAAGCAAGAAAGTGGCATAAATTGTATGGCAGACTTTACATTTTATATGAACAATGTGACTTGCATAAAATGGTTTAACACCATATTATTCTATAAAAAAATCTGTAAAGGAAAATTTGGTATTAGTGACAGCTACGAGATTTAACGGAAATTATTTTAAAACAATACCCGCCTATGATTCTTATAAGAAAAACATAAATTATTTTTAAACACTAACGAAATTTTCAGAAACGTTTTCTTTCATGTTTGCCTTTTTCATAATCGCTTTACACGTTATTTCGTTCAGTATTTAAAATCAAAATAATCCTTTTTGTAATACGAGATTATAATATAACGTAATTATAGGCGTTATAATATAACCTAATGTCACATCAAAAATCTCTACATTATTAAAATCTTATCCTACAAAAGACTTCAACGCGTGCTATGCATTTGTAATAAATGAACTCTGATGAGTTACTATTTGATAAGGAATTGGTGATGTGTACCAATGTTCAACTGCGGCAAATGATTTATGCATCTTAGTGATAATTTTCGATCTGAAGGTTAATACACAATATATGTGGGTGGGTACATGACTGTGAAGTCTGAACTCGCGGAACACCTGAGAATAATTTGAAACGTCAGTGGCATGGCGCAATATGATAGCACATTTATTGTATTCATTTTAGTGTAGAAAAGGGGGTATATTTATATTAAATCGATAATTGAGTAGATATAATCAGTGAGCATTATAATAAATTGACGGATGCAAAATTCTATTATTATCTCTTATGATGTCTAAATTTATTTTTAATATCTATAACAGTAGTTGCACTAAACATGTTTTAATTTTTGTAGTTAAAAAACAACTCAATAACTATTGAGCAAATAACAAGACATAGGTTCATATACTGCTCGTAAATAGTTGAACCTGAGTTTTGAATAAGTTAAAGAAAAATGAATGTCAATAAAGATTAAGCATTTAATGAAAAAAATAAATAACAAAAAGTAGAATTACAAACTGTTTGGTTTAGATTTGCTTAAAGACCACACTAAAGAATGGTATACGACTTAACAGTGTAGTTAGTTCTAGTATGAAGCAATAGATGGCGTTATTTCATTAAACCGCAAGGGCAAGTTCAAGGCACATTTATATAAAGCCTTTACCGTCTCTCCAGCTGAGCGGAAGACATAGCGATGGAATATTAAAAGTATAACGAAGTTATATTGTTACTTTTTTATATTATGGAATATTTCTGAATACATAATTATTTGAATATTATGGCATATGGCATGAAGATAAAAAATCACATTATATGAAAGACGATTTGAAGAAAATAATATAATAAATATTATTTAAAATACATGATCATCATCTCCACAACATCATCAACATAATCATTATCACCAAAAACATCAATAACATCATAATCATTATCTGCATATATAATTTTGCCATCGGGACTTAGACACTACCTAATGAACGCAATTGCACTTTATAAAGGAATTTTCGATAAATGCAAGTAAAATTGGTACAAATAAAGATACCGTCTTCGAATAATAGTCGCTAATGGCAAGTGTACAAAAATTTATAGACCCATAACCGCCCATCAGCGGCCACCTTACACGTTACGGCTGAGTCACGAAACGAGTTTTGTGATATTTCCGTTACAGCTGCATTAAAATGTAATCTTTAATCTCGAAGTATACAACTGTTTTGTTCGTATTTCAGCTTGTTTATATTTGTCTCAGATTTATTTATATATATCCATTTTGTTTTGTTTCAGAAAATTTCTCCTTTATTATTTTTGATCATCAACTTATTTATACGGTAGTGATAGAAAATAATTTCCATTTATTATGTTGTTCGCATATTCCTTTTTTTTATTCCAATGTGTTTTTTATTACAATTTATTTACTATTGAGATCTACTTACCGTCACTATTTGTTCTTATTAACACTTAGTTTCTTATTCCTGATTATTTGTCTCTTAAATATTTATTATTTAGATAAATACGCTTTGCTTCTACAGTTTTATATAATTATTGAAGCGCCCGAACATAGTTAATACCCCTATACAATTCGCAATAAATTTATAAGCTGAAGGGTTAGAAGCTAATTATTCTATTAATTTTTTTTTTTTTACTTTAGTGTTAAAGTTATTAAACGTAGCCACGTTACTTAACTAGTGTTACATTACTGCGGGCCACACAAGTGGAGGTGACGTACTATACACCTTGTGCCCGCTTTCTTTGGGCGTACGTAACCGGAATTAGGCATGCCGGCCGCAACCTTTGGTGACTACACGCATATTATTCCGTATGGACCGCCCGAGCGTGTAATTTTACTTACACTTTTACCTTTGCACTCAGTTTTTCTGGTGTAATTTTTTCTTTATTTTTACTGTCTCTCTTAGTTTTGACCGTAACTAAAATCAGACAGCTGAATACACTCCTTTGCTGTGTACGTGTTACTTCGAATGGGTTATTTAATCTATTCATGGTTTGTGGTTCTTTGATTTAAAGAACGCAAAATAAATATTAAACATTATTAAAATTAGCGATGGTTACCACTAAATTTGTTTGCTACAACTTGGTTGGTTAGAAGTTAGAAGCCAAACGAAGAAGTTGAAGAAGAGATATTGGAGCTCAACATCAGACATCGTAGAGCCAACCTCATATTGATGTTACCACCTTCCAAACATATTATGTCTTCTTGTTTACAAGGCATAAATCGGATCCCAATATGCCACCAGTTTTCTAATGATAGGGAGTCTACATTAGTATTCGAGAAATTTCCCTTAACACTTGTACATTCAGACTAGAACAACTGATGGATTCTTCCCAGACAACTGCATCTAGAAATAGCTCAGACTTCTACAAGTGATTGTGAACTCTACCCGATTAAAGATAATGTTCATTTTGCATGGAAATAAGTCTTACAAGATGTTGAATATGGACAATGACTCTCTCCAATTTAAATGTCATTGTTTGCTCAATATCAATGGGCTTAGAGAATGTGCACAATTATATACTTTGGAGTGCTAAATATATGTACATAAGTATTTACATAACTATTATGTTTGTTGTGCCTGATTTTTATTCTTAGTAAAAAAATAAACTGTGAATGTAATATTGTTACATTGGAATAATAAAAGGGTTGAAGATGATAATGATTATTATGATAAAAATGTCAAAGTTACGTATTATAACGATGATGAATTGATGTGATATTTTGATTAAAATTACTGACATGTCCTTTTTATAATTCATCCATGTGATCGCGTATTTATAACGTATATTAACTATTTTTATTTTGTTTTTATCGAAGTTTGGTTTTTACTGCAATTAAGTATTTTAAAACTTATTTCGATCTCCCTTAATCGTTAATGCCAGTCTGGTACATACATATACATATTTAAAGTAGGATAATAAATTATATCATTGATAATATTATTATTTAGACAATATTATTCGGTGGTGACAGTTTGTCTAATGGATCGCGTTTTTAATGACTCTCACGAGATAAAATATTTGTTGCATTCAAATAGAATAAAAAAACTAATGAGTATATTACTGAGCGTTTTGACAGACTATACAATTAATATACCTATATTTGACAAGTAATAAATACATATACCAGTATGTTAGACTGTATCAAATTAAAAAAAAAAAATTATGTTATGATCTGTGCATGTAGTACGACTGTGACGTAGTCTTAGTAGCTTCAAATATTATTATATATCTTAAAAAATATTGTATTTTACTATTGACATATCAATTGTGTCAATCTATTGATATATCAGTTAATTTGAAGCATTTGTATCGATGACGTTGAAAATTGTAAGAGGTCTGTAATGTTAGGTGTTACCGAGAGCAGTCGACACTTGGATAGGTGATTAATAGCAGCAAATTTTCAGAAGCAAAGAAAGTTAAATAACATTTTTTATATCTCATGGGGGGTTTAAAGGCGGCTTAAAACACTACGCTTCTTTACTATATTTTTTCCTATAAAATTTTTCATCTTAATACAGAATAGTAGTACATGTATTATTCAATTCCATAGACACGCACTGCAACGCGAAACCGCAGAGTCACCACCTCATAGAAAGTGTTCTCTGTCGCTACCGATTCTGTGCTACCTCATCTAACTTATTAACATGTCCATATGAAGTAACTATTCATTATGTTGTAAAAGTCTGTCAAATATGTCTAGTTAATGTCATATGTATTTGTTCCAATTATTTTTACTTTCCTTAACATTCTTGAAATAAATTAACGACTTCAACTTATATCATCTCTCAATGCTGAGTACCCTTATGGATTTCTCCAAAGCTTGAAATTGGGAGTTCTGGAGCGGATGCCTACAACGCTTTTCACATGGCAATTGCTGAAACCACGTGACTCCGTTTGTTGAAGTCTCCCTTAATAAGCATTAAAAGCCTAAGGTTGTTTATGTCACCTTGGTCATAGTACCCTAGTCTTGTCACTTTAGTCACCTTACTCATAACAATACGGGGTCACTTCGACGTGTAATAGAGCCTAGGTAAATATTCGTAACATTCTCCACTACCTGTTTACAAATGAAACATGAATCATACGGCTGTTTACAAACAGTATTTTGTATTCAATATACATTCAATAACATAAATTCATGTTATATGCAAATATTATTATAATTTTATATGCTTTAAAAGCTGTGGGCATATCGCGATATATGTCGCGACATCGCAGACAATCATTAACATGCAAGCAAAAGTGTTACAATATATGTCGTGTGGTAAGTTGCTAATAATATAAATGAAAGTTGGAGTCGAACTCTTAGACACAATACAGAAAAGTAGTGCTGACACTACCTGAAATGAGGTAATGTTTGGATGTATGTATATATGTCTATCCATCTATCAGCTTTTAAAAGTTCAAATGTAGATCCGTGGTCAAGCGCAGAAGAGGGATACATGTGCCCTTATTAGTTTCAACCTGCCCGATCCTCAACCTCCTCAGTCCCGCTTTTTGCATCCGGGTCTTCCTTAGATTACCAAGCAGCATGATGGGAAGACGAGCTGAGCTCTTGTGGTAAGATGAAGCCGTTGTTCATCATATAAATCGATTATCATTGGATACAAAGTCAGGCGAATATTTAACATGCACAATAAAGACGTAAATGTCAATGACGGGTAAGTGAAAATAGATGTAGCTGTTAGTTAATATATATAAAAAGCTGCAAATTACATAATTTATCCATTTAAATTCAACCTCTACATAGAGTCGTCTTTACACATTTCAGCGCACTTTCGCTGACGGACATCATGACTTCAAATAGGCTAATAATAATTTTGGACGGAATACTAATAGTTTATAATATGACTTGATGGCAAATTGCTGAATCACTTGGCAATTTGGAAAGTGCGAAATGCCGTAAAAGCCTACTATATGTCAGGTATTAAGGTAATGACCATTTATATAGTAAATATTGTGTATGTATTATTATGTTACTCTAGCAGTCAGGTAATAAATACTGATAGTTAGAGTCAATATTATCTAGTACATGAGTTATCCATATGAGCTTCGCTCACTAATTGATTTGTGTTCTATCATAGAGACGTAAAGAACTTGAAGCTCCGACGTGATTTTAAGCGTAAAATCCACGCTCACGGGTTATTTTATAGTTATTATTCATAAGTTACGTCATTTTTACGACGAGATGGGCAGAGAACACGTAATTTCAAGTATCGTTATTTTAACTAGAGGGCTTAATTGTACAGTTTTGTACTATTCTTAATAAATAACGACCACCTTAATAAAGGATTTACTAATGACTCAAAAACCAGGAACTAATGCACTAACTACCCCTATCTTTACAAGAACGTTAGGGTGGTCTAATGTTGTCATCGTGTTCATAACAGAGACTGATTGCGATAAAGGAGGTTAAAGAGAGTTGTAATCACTGCTTTAAAGTTTTTCACCTGCGCGTTCCGGTTTCAAAGGCAAAAGGTCACCGTCTGACCGTGTGTTATTAGCATTCTGTTCACATACCCACATAATTATTAAGACAGCAATACATACGGCATTAATTGAAAAAGTGATAGAATCTATTAGTTGATTTTGGAAGCAATAGCACTTCGCAGCTCTATGAAATGATATGACTAAATAAATAATACTAGATACACTTAATGTAAAGTTTTAGTTTTATTTTGGCAACACAGAGTTTTATTGTAAATTTAATGTAATAGAAATAACAGTATGTCTGTTATTTTTCTATCCACAATGTAACCTCTCTATGTATTTAATATTTTTAACATAGGTATTGTTTTTTTCTTGTACGCTTTTCTGTTTTTTCTAAGCATCACTTTAAATATATCGATAATATTTTACACAACTACCCTTCCGTTGGCAATGTATTTAACATCGTTACCGATATTTCATTTACTCGTAACAATTGCTAATGAACATAAAATATATTATGTATAATACGTACAATACGCGGGATTTTTTTTATAAAATATAATCGTATGCGTAATATTATCTTAGTGGTGATAAGAACTTTTATGAAATTTGAAAAAGAAATAATCCATGAGTTCTTTAAGTAATTTTCCAAGCAGTTTTATTACAAGTAAGAGAGTAATAGAATCGATAACGCACTGATGAATTACGAAATTATTTAAAACTTTAAAATTGATAGAGACATTAATAGACATATAGACGTACGCTACACTCTTTCAGACGTGAATATGTTTGTGTGTATGTTTATAAATGTAACATGTATAATATTTTTATGCTTTTAGTGTGCATGGAATTATTCGTTTTCATGTAATTCTCTATATCGACTGTGGTGCTAAAACGAATAATTGTCTTTAGTGTTGCTTAGAAATCGATTTTCGGTTTTTGCCTTTTAATAATCATCTACACATAATAATAATTGGTAAATCCATACAAATAATCTTAAGCAAAAAGTAAGTAGCAGGTGGTAAAAATAGCGGTATATAAAACACAATTAAATCTTTTCTCGGAAACTAGTCCGAGGGAAAGAAATCTCTTGTGAATCGGTCCCATGGTTTTTGCAACTCATCGACATACATACTTCATTCATGTATGTACATATGTACATACATGCTAACACTTAAAAGCTTACAATGGCCTGAGTTAAAATAATCAAACCGCAGTTCTAGTAGGCCTTAATATATATAAATATTATAATATTTTTATTCATAATAATTTCTTAATGAGCGACTACGTTTTTTTTATGTTCGTCTGTAAATTTTAAAAATACTTCCAACTCTTACTTATTTGCTTATGCTATGAATTAATAGTGAAAATGAGTTAAATTTACGAGCCATAATAATTAATGCATTAAACGAATTTCTTTTTATTTTATTCATACGTAAGTATGGTTATCAAAATTCAACGAATCAACTGAGATGGCTTAAGTTCCATTCACCTTTTTAACGATAAAGCAAAGCTACGGATATTTCTTAAAAGCAGTAAAACAGTATCGTTTTCAAAAATGTTGAGTTTTGTTTTTAATAAATGTTTAAAAATAATGGTTTGATGATTTATAACTTTAAATCAACTGTTTTAAGATTGTACGAATAACTGCACATTAATATATTCTCAGTAGAATATTTAATTTTGATAATTTCACTCTTTATAATTTTAGTCCACGATCTCAATTAGGGCTGCTTTTTGTACAACAGCTTAAATGACTTCCTGGGGGCTACGACGAAGAGAGCACATACATAAGAGTATATTCTTCTAGTTGCAACGATGTGAATTTTACATAAAATATAAAACCACCTTATAGTTTGAAAGAATCGTAAAAGTTCATTTAAATTAATATTTTTTTTATATAGCCTTTTGACACGTCTAGAGACGATGCAATTACAGTTCATTGTGTCTTTAATTTGTACTTTTTGAACCATTAAAAATCCAAGTCTAACGACTGGTGGTACTTAGACCAAATCCCGTTAACCCAAAAAAAATTGTCATGGAAACACACTTTTCATAGAGACGTGTTAATACGTCTAACATAAACAGTGGGTTTCGTCATAGCTTCGTGACATATGAACGAGTGGGGCGAACAAAATAAAACTGTGCGAGGTACAGGCTCTTTGACAATTGAGGTTTGGTTTGCCAAGATGAAAGCATTCATCGTATTGTGCCTTGTCGCAGCCGGTGTGGCGATGCCCACCGCGAAAGAAGATGGGGCCATGGAGAGATTCATCTCGGCGTTACGAGACTGTGTGGAGACTGACACCATGTTGTGTTTGAAGGTGTGTTGTGAAGTGCAGTGAAGTGACAGTGATATAGGATGTAGGAAACGTCTTACCTAGCCTGTGGACAGTGCTATTAGGCGATTTTAACTCATTCACTTGATTATTAGGCTAGATCGTAATTATAAAAGACGTTCTTAATTAGGATATCTTAGTACTTGATTATTTGCAAGCGATTGCAAGTCCTTGATAACTTTTAATAAAAATTGGATTCACCAATTTTTTTTAATAATATGCTTAACCATTATAGCGTTATTTATGTACAGTTTAGTCGTTTTAGCAAATTATTAGCAATAACTAGTTAATTTCAAATTATGATCTCATCACCTTGACTTTCATTGTACAAGAAATCAAACAATGAAAACATTATCTAATGATACTTCAACATAGGAAAAAACTATCATCATCTATCATATTTAAAAAAAAATATAGTCCTTATCTCAGCTACCTTAAAAACGAATTTAGCAACGTAAAAATGTTAAATTATACAAGTACTTTGTTGTAGTAAGCGTCCCCATGATAAGTTTGTGAGCCTGAATATAACTCAATTTTACTCAGATTATTTTAGTTAAATATTGTATACCATTTAACTTAAGTAAACTGCCGTGGTTAATTTACACTTTACTTATCTTTAACAGGAAAAAGCGATGAAGTATACTGAAAACTTGGCGGTTTCTAAGGATTTAAGCTTAACTGATGGCGTGACCTTCGCCAGAACTGGCAGTCCGCGGTCTGCTCGCAGTTACGACCCTTTGTCTGAAGATCCCAAGGCCAGGGAAGTCCAAGTGGAAGAGAGGATCATGGAGAACGTAGTGGACTTCTTGGATAGTCATGCACTGCAGCTCAGGATGCCAAGATCATTTACTGAGGATAATTCTGTTGAAGAAGAAGGTAAGTTTCCCATACATTATTCTATAAAATAATGTTGTGAAAATTGGTTAAATTTTTCTGTTTCTGACTAGTATGTGCCATATTTTCACTACATTTTAAAGGAGTCAACTCCACGACATTGGTTTTGACTATTTCGCGACATATGAAGACTTTTTATTTGTACATCACATTTCGTGCAATTCAATTAGCTACATATGTATGTACAATAATGTTAACTCTTGTCAGATGGGAAGTGTGTGAAAGATCTCTTTAACAGTAGAAGTTACATTTCTTATTATTACTCGTACATCGTTACGCTAGGTGTTTTTTGGGGTAAGGAAAGTACACCGAGTGCCAAAAGTATATTTATGATTTTCCTCATTCATATAGTAAATTATGTTACCTCTGAGTGAATTTTACATAACAACTTAATAAATGATTAACAGTCCATTAACGAGATTAAAGGCAAAGTAATAATATTTTTCGCGCTAGCATTATTTATTTCACTCATATCGTTAACGAGTGTATTACCTACATATATTATGTAATGCTTGTTTTACAATTTCTTATAAATTGCAAGCTTTTTTAACATGTGAGCACAAATTTTAAGGCGTCAGTGGAATCATGTGCGATAACAATATAACTTATTACATTATTATTTGGGACAATTATTTTATTACAAGCTGTCATTTTTACGTCATATTTAAAATCTATTACACTCAAAATTTTACGAAATTCGATGGTTTTTATGTCAGTTAATTACTTCCCTAAGAATAATCTAGTTACGTCTAAGTGTATGATCTAAAGTAAGAAACCCATTTTTGTACAGGTCGTGGAAAGAAAAAGAAGAAGCTCAAGAAACTCCTCCCCATCCTTGCCCTGATCAAGCTCAAGCTGGCAGCCCTCGTGCCCTTGTTCCTTGGTATAATTGCATTCGCCGTCTTCAAGGCCTACCTCTTAGGAAAAATTGCTTTCATCGCTGCTGCTTTCGGCGCCTTGAAAAAGCTTCTAGAGTCCAAAAAGAGCAGTGGCTGGTCTGAACCTGCTCATGAAGAGCACGGCTGGGAAAGCAGCGGTGGATGGGGCAGGTCCCAAGAAGCTCAAAATCTAGCCTATGCAGGACACGTTAAACAGGCATAAGGCTATGTAGCTCAGTGCGGTATTCCTTGTATAAAGCATAATTTATTGAAAATTTATTTATTGTTAAATTTAAAGTTGCTGAAACTGGGGTCAATGTTATCCCAGTTTTAAGCAAATCACATTTTATTTGAGTCAATTGTTATAACTTATGCGTGCTTTCCAATTATTTTTATACGACCACCGTTTTATTTATTCGATTGTATCCTTGGAGTGTATGAGTGTATGATGTAACAGTATTTTTACTTTACCTTTTTTATTTTGCGCTTTAAGTTCTTGACTGATTTTATTTTACATTTGTAATTTTTAACATGTATTTTTAATTTTTAAATATTTTTTTTGTATACGGCAGTTTTTTGTTTTTCTATCCATAGTACTTGTATTTTTGTATATACGTAAATATTTACTTAATATACGTATAAAGATTATAAGGGACAGATTGTAAAATCTGATATTTAGTATGTACCAAATATTTAAGTTTTACGTTCCAAAGATATTTTTTTGTTTTAGTTTATTT
>DWME01008402.1:0-11751 GCA_018244795.1 Parelbella ahira ahira
GGAGACCCATATTCCAACAGTGGAATGATAAATGGGTCGATTATTATTTTTTATTATTTAGTCACTTATACTTATATAATTGGCAACATCGATAACGTTTATCGACCGAACTCACAATGATTTGACTCATTGTTTATTCCCGCCCGAATGGCTCAGGAATAAAACATTGAACAATCTTTCCAGTGTCTATATCGGAATGGCATTAAGTCGGGGGATTATAGAAAAAAATCTTGGGAAACTCGGAAACAATCAGTCCCCCACAATTCAATTTCCTTAAGAAAATTAAAGAGATTAATTAACGGCGTCAGAAAAGTTAAAACGAAGGGCGCAGAAATCAGACAAATTAAAAATGGAATTTGGAACGGAATGAATATACATTTTTGTGACAAAAAAGTTTTAACTTCAGACGTTTGCATAAAATCACGTCTGCGTTTAATTGTTACGCGGGAAATTTAACTCATTGTACGATGGAATTATCATCTTCGTGTTTCCAGGTAAAAATATGAGATTTCTAAATTGTATAACTCTCGTTTTTTCTTATAAATGTCTATCATCGTGTCAGTATGAACTTATTCGCAGCACTTTGTTGGTATTTTTTTAAGCCATATGAAGTGAAAATTTCATCTTAACATAGATCAGGTTTGAAAAAGCAGATCATAGATCATGTTTATTTTAATGAAATGCAAATAAATTCCAAAAGTACTTTTAGTCCATCCGACACCGACTCAAAATATTCGCAGATATTTATTAATAAAACTAAGTGGAATTAATAATGTACGCATTCAACGCTGATGCCGGATGAGTATCTAACTCTATAAGGTAAAATTGTAAATTGTTATAGACGTTTTAGGTACACACATATTTCGCTGAGATAGCTTACTCTAGTGCTTTGGATTTTAGCTTCCCACTATCGAAGGCAGGGGTTCAAATCCAAGCAAGTATCCCTGACTATGCTAAATTATGTGCATTTTTACATTAAAGATCCATTGCTCTAACGCTGAAGGCAGATTATTATGCGCCTCAGAGTTTTTCATAACCTCTAAGTCTTATGAAATCTGCCAACCAGCAGGCAGTGTGATAGACGTATAAGCTTCATTATTATGAAAGAAAACAAGAAACTAACGGTGGAACCACATTGGGCGCCATGATGATGCCGGATGCCGATAGAAACCTCTCAGGGTTTACAACGAGCGATACACAGGTTGATGACATGTGTGATTAGTACATTGAGAACTCTAGCACATACAGTATTCAATAGTTTTAAGCAAATAATCTAGACCAACGATGTACACTACACACAGCTGCAGCCGATATGTATTCCGCTCTAACCTCCCATCGTTTGGCACAGACTAGGGTAAGTAGAGCTTTTATATTTTATTATTTACGATAAACACTAGCATATCGTAAATAAAAAAAATTCAGCCCTCCGCTACATTATTACACCGAAGCGGAGGTGGTTATATCGCGGCCAATCTTACCTTCGCTTCGCACCTCGCAGCCTTTTGCAACGCGAAAATAAAATAACCTCTCATTTTACTTTCAAATAAAGGGGTTGCTTCGAACGACTCGCTACGAGTATTTATCGACAACAGGTAATAAAGTATTGATAAAAGAATCAGGAAAAATGTCGCCGAATTGTGGAAATACAGCTCATTTACATATCTTCCCGATTGTATTCGAATATTTGTTATATACTCCTACTATGTGCACATATGCTGTGCAGGCACAGAAAAATTAACGTATTTATGTATATTTTGATCATGTACATATACGAGTACATAATCATTGATTTATTAGAATTTTATAATAGTTAATAATTAAAAGAAAGAATTGATATAGTTAAAGTATAATCTTAAATTGTTCTCGTTTTATTATACACTTGACACAAACGGTCACCCTTGTTGTTCTTAATATTACGTAGTCTGTTTTTTACACTCCTGAGTTGCATATCTCACGTTGTTGGGTGATTCCCTAATTACTGTCGTACCCTGAAGCGTATCATGAGTAAAATCAGAATTTTCTCAATCTCAATCTCTAATTATATCTTAGTACATACTAGTATTATTCACCAGGAAATATTAACAATATTTAAATTTAAATAATCTGATGGTTAACTGTAACAAGACTATGTATAAAAGCTTCTGTGCGTCCATTGTGTTGCAAGTTAAATCTAAGGCGGAACTGAATGGAGGCATATTCAACTTGGTTGAACCAACTTGTTTTCTTGGGATTACCATAGATTACAAACTCAGTAGGAGCCACACATCTCGCGTGGCGAAAGTACTCGGTTCTGAGCTTAAGCTGTTGATAGAAATAGATTACTCACTAATACTAATACTGTAGTTTTAGGTCATTTTAGTTATTTCTATCACATATACTAGTAGGATTTTCTTATTGAAAAATGCAAGGAAACGTCGATGCTGTTCCCCAGTGCGATGTAGACAGGGTTGCTGCGAATTATATTCATAGCAACAAATATAGCTGTGATTAAAGTTATGTCTTTACGAACTTGCTAGATTACGAGTAGCTAACTACAATAGCGTCATAGTATTTTGAAAAATACATCTTGATAGCTGATTCTTCTTTTTTCATGAACGTCAACTAAACAATAATAAAATAATAATTTATTACGCTTATTATCACTATATATTATTTGTTACCGGCCAGGTGGCATGACGATCTGCGAAACGCTGCAGGCGGAGGCTGGTTGCAGGCTATAAATAGCAGTGGAGTGAAATAGGGCGAGGATGATGATGGTTATAACTATTGTTATTATCATAATAATAATAATGCCAAACACCTTTATTCTTACAGATCTGGCATGCTGATTCTCCATTCTGTGTCTACGCGTATTCTAAATATTAAAATAAAGTGGATTACTATGCAAGTTCGTAGCCAAAATAAGGCATCGAAAATTCTAGCTGAAGTACATTGCAAATTATTAAAATATATTTTTTGGGAGTTTTCATATCAATTTCAAAGCGTCTCACAATTAAAGTTAAAGCTACAGACATTTTCACGTGGGAAATGTGTTTTATCAAAAATATAACGCCATTTTAAACTGAAACAACAATGTAACACAAATAAAAATGAAAACAGAAAATCCCCAGAAAATGGTACTGAAACGGTAGTGGTGCTCAGTTACGTAATACCATAGAGAAAGACTCAAATTCCGAGTCACATTCACACGCGGAACATAAAAATAAAGTTTAAATACAGCCCGAACAAAAATATAATGCCACCGCACTAACCATTAAAGATAAGGATAAATGACTAAACGGAATAAGCCGTGTCTGACCACCAACGAGCGGCGAGCAGCTAAACGAGCGAGAAAAAAATAATTACCCGCGTCGGGCAGGAGAAAAAAGTCATTCCCCGACTTCATCTCGGAATACAGGGAAATTATAAAAAATGAAATTTTCACACTAATAATTAATAATAGGTTACTACTAATTAATAATAGGTTTTGATACTTATACTAAGGTTTGCTTACAATTGTTTGATATTGTATTTTTATAAAGAATGTCAAAAATATATTTATTTTAAGGTATTTAGAAACATGTATTAGGTTATCACTTATCGCTTTGCAGTTAACAGTGGAGCTATCAGCACGGGTCTTAACCGGGTAAGCCGCGAAAGATAAATTCGTTCATCGCAGCAAAAGGTTGTAGTGGCGAGAATTGTTCCGCTTTACCCCGAATTACTCTTAAGGGGGAAATGGGAAATCTACGCAATGCTGTTTTACGGAACATCGGATTTATATACAGAGGAAGTCGAGGGACTAATTATTTTCCGCGTGGTCTCGCTCGTTCTAAAACCGTATTATTGTTTCCGTTACTTAAGCGTCAATTTTGTTAAATAAAAGTATTCGAATTTTGGTAATATTTCCTACGATTTTATTTTAAATATGGAGTTGAGAATTTGTTTTTACATAATAACAAATATTGATTTGCTGAACGCTTTAATCTTGTTAATATTAATTATCTTTCATTAAATAATTTTTTGAAAAATACATGCGGAGCCAACTGCCGACATTTACTATGTAGTTGGAGAGGCACGAGAAGAAATGAACTTAAATTATCTATGAAGACCGATTTTCACAGCTGGCCTTGACAAATATTTTATGTTCCTATGTATTTCTTTCATTTGGTATAATTAGTGGTGTTGATAATTGATACTTTGCTACGAGTATCTTTTGCTGCAAATAATAATCTGAGTCTGTATATAGTAATAGCACAGAAATTCTACACAATAGTTATAGTATTATTTATACTTGTATTAGGTTAAATATTGATGCATATACATTTATTTTAAGAATTTTTATCTATGCGTTATTTTCTGTTTTCATTATAATTATAAACTTCTCTAATTCCACTGCAGACTTAACGCATTTTCGGCTACATTTTTGCTTATAAATAATGAATTAGTGAGAGACAGCAATGGATAATTCGACAAAGTACGCATTACGTAACAAGTATCTCAGGCTCTTAGCTCTGAGGGAACTGTCCATAAACATCAAGGGAGGGCATTCAGAGCTCGTGTGGGCCGTAGGTACATTAATCGAGTTGCTATGACGTCATCATTTTTATTCTCTCAGTAAAACTTTTACAACTACTTATTCGCCCATTCTCTTTAGTGACTTGGCTCGACTAGTTTTACTGTTGACTATTTATCTGTACATATACGATTGCGCGTATTTTCGTGGTCACATTCTGTTTATTGGGGTAATAGTGTGATAATGTATTTATATTTTTAGCCATTGAATAAATAAGGTAAGATTCATATTTATGGCCGTTACCTTGTCTTATATGGTAAGGTAACGGCATTTGTAAGGTAAGATAAAGTAAATGACATATATTATGTATGTAAGTATTTTTAAATTATCTTGTAGGGGCAAGTGTGATACCTTTGATTGAACTCGTGATACCTTTTACTCACTCCATGTATATTTTATTGAGTAGTTTTAATGAGATCAAAATAAAACGTAACCATAAATTGCCCAAGTGTGTTTTGTAACATTTGTCATTTAAAATTGTTATGATAAAGTTCAAGCAGAACTTTTTGCACCACTTTTTTTGTTTGTACATTAATCTAATAAATTGCTCTAATTTTTACCTTTGTTTAAATATCACCCATTATTAGGCTGGACCCAAATATTGCAAGAATATCTGCAGACTCTAAAGCCTGATATTTTTTGAAGCAAGTGAAGTTAGACAATGCGCACTCAGCAATTTTAATAGTCCATGGCCCTTCTCATTCTGAACGTAATACGGTGTCTAGCAATAGCATGGATAAAACGATTGATGATGACAATACTCGTAGTGATGATGATGAAAAGATGATGATAATAATGAAAATAATAATAAAATCGATGATAATGACGCTGATGTTGATAATGTGTTATTGTTGCGATATATCTGAATACGGATCACCTAAAGGATTAATCACTATGACGTCATTACAACAATCCTCGGCGTTAAAGTTTTATTATTATTTTTATTCCCCAATCCTGTTTAACGGTCTGGCTTGCTCCAGATTCGCACGGTACTGATGTGATGTCATAAAGCGTCATGTGTTTTTTTTTTAATACCGTTACTAGTGCTAAGTATATTATTAGTAAGTATATGACTTTATTTTGGCTTTATTTAGACGAAAAAAGGCACAGTTACTTTCCGTAGAAGTTATGATAAATACCTATCATACACACATCTTCAGCTTGTATCAGCCCACTCTTGACTTAGAGTTTTTTTCCATACTTCTGAAGTTATTTTTCCGATAAATTCCACTTTGTGCATGCATGTGGGGGATCACA
Organism: Parelbella ahira ahira; assembly: GCA_018244795.1. Classification (NCBI taxonomy): domain Eukaryota; kingdom Metazoa; phylum Arthropoda; class Insecta; order Lepidoptera; family Hesperiidae; genus Parelbella; species Parelbella ahira. The sequence continues at coordinate 5,813 of DWME01008402.1, forward strand.
GAGGACAGCTTCTTGCATCGTCAATTCTGCTGCTCATCGACGGCCAGGGCATTTAGATAAGTCTGTATACATAACCTACACTATACCGCGGTCAGCCACTGTATTCCGATAAGTTAAAGTTGAAATTGTTTTCATAAAATATCGGAGACTATTTTGTGGGTTACCTAATCACAGCACATATCACTTGTATATTGCCAGCAGAAATGGCTTTGCAAACGATTTCTTAACAAAGAGTAACGTCACATAGGTAGTGACGTCACGTTTGTTATTCTTAGAATTTTTTCAGTCTTGTTTCATCGTTAAATTCACAATCTACTTCAACGAGTTTGTGGTTTTAGCGTAAGCTATTATATGCATGAATGTGTATTCGTCATAATACATTTCATTAATGCTACTGGACCCATTAAATGGAGATTCCTATTAGATTAATTATTATATTAATATATACAGACTGCCTCGTTGATCGAGTGGTTGCAAGCGCGCCTGCCGATCGGGAGGTCCTGGGTTGAAATCCCGGTTCAGATTTTTTATTAGAAATTTCTCGTAGTGACTAGGAGTTTACATGTGTGCCCAATGTATGGAAATGTAAACATGTAAACGATGGAATGCAAACGTAACTGGTAAAACGTTTGAGTGAACTACACTCCTGTGTCTACCCCTTCGAGGATTACAAGCGTGATGTCACGTTACGTTATAAAATTATAGAACAACTAAGTTTTAACATACTAAATGTCCTGATTTTTCAATTTCACATTCCAGTAACTCATTTATTACGTAGGTACACCTTCTTTTTTGTCCGTTATTATTTCTACTTTCCAACCCGCCTTTATAGCAAGCAATTAATATTACACATTGTGACCCAAAGAAATAGAAGTATCACTTGAAGAAATAGAGTTATCACCCACAGAAACTGAAGTGTCACTCGAAGAAAATGACACAGACGCACTCTGCCTTTGAAGGAATATGCTATTTACAGGAATATGCTGAACTCTTCCCAATTTTTTCCTTTATCCCCGACTTTGTTTACTCTAAGACTTATTTTATTTTTATGCATTTTACCTATTCAGATATGCTATCAGCAATAAGAAATTATTAAAACTTTAATTGATAATTTTAGAAGGATCAAAATAACGCTCTCATTACAAACACTCGCTTATTCATTGAGTCTTATTAAAACATGAAAAATTTGCACATTTTTGTGAGAAATTTGAGTTACGTGAACGTTGATAGTATCGGACAGAAACTTATTAGGCCGACGTCAACGCCTACGCTTGACGTGGGATACAATTCCACTAGCTTCACCAAACGCTAGACAAAAACCATTATTATTATATAATACACGAGTATGAAAATAAAGAATAATACCTATTCGTATTCGAATAAGCCTATTCGAATAAGACATGATTATTATTAAGACATGACTAGGGAAGCTGTTAACGATTTTATATCTTTATTTAAATTCTATCTAAATTCTATCTTTATTTTATAGTTTTCATTACTCTAACTCGTTAATATTACTACATACATAATATGTATATTCTTTACGAATACATAAATATGAAATTTGAAGTTGAATCATATATATGCATTTATTTTAAAAAATATAATCTGCAAATATTTCAATCATACCTCCAATACGATATAAATAAATTTAATACGTTCTACGTGTTAAATTTATTTATTATCGTCACTCGTTGCTCTCTGATGTTGAGACAAGGGTTAAACTGATAACTTAATTCTTCCCATCGAACGCATCAATCTCAGGCAGTTTTGACGTTTTAGGCTACCTAAATCAGTCAAGACTTATATATATTAATCTCCTTCAGAAATTTTCATGATTGAGATATCCTTGAGGAAAATTATAAAGTATTTAAACGTAGTATTCCGTCATCATTAATCCATTGGCTGTTTTAGTACGGAACTCTGATTTACTATAAAATTGAGAAAGATTACGACGTCAGTTCACCACGCTGAACAATTGCTTGTTGGAAAACTTTATACGTGTTAGAGACTAACCTCGGAGATCTTCCGAGCGTGCGGGTTTTTACGATGTTTTTCTTCATGTCTTGTCATAAAACCGCTCATAATTTGAGTTCGTAAAGTTAAGGAAATCAGGGATTTGACCCGATATCCCTGTATATCGGAATCTAAACCAGGAGGTTATAGCCACGTTTTAATTCGAAAAAAGCTTATTTATTGCAGAACGATCTTGAAACACTTTTTGTATCCGGGCTTTCATAGTTACGCTGTTGGATTATATTTCGTTTATTGTATAGGCAGCTGATTTACTGATTATTATTATCTGTCTTAGGAGAGTTCGTTATTATTTTGGGTATCTTTTTCGAATCTAACGTAACATAACGACTGTAATACCCGTAGGGATAAACAGAGGAGTGTAGTACATACCCACGTTTGACCAGTTACGTTTAAGGTTCCATGGAATAGGTGGTGAAATTGTTGCTATACACCGGGCACAGATCCAGACTCGGTGTCATTACTAGAAATTTTGAATTAGAAAAATCCAAACCCGGAAATTGAACTCAAGATCTCTCGATCGGCAGTCGAGCTTTCAACTACTCGGCCAAAGAGGTAGTCGGAACTTTTTAGAATGTAGTTGTGCTTAAAAGCTTGGGTATAATCTCACTTGCACAAAAAAGTTTACTATCATTGTAATAACAATATGTTGGGTGAAAGCAGTACAGCAATGATGAATGCACGACTGGGGACGCCTTTTATGACAGTACCGGCGCGTTGGCTCTGCGATCTTATACACGAATAATCTAATCTCAGTGCGACTGTAAAAATAAGTGGCGGCCTGTTTGTTCTGTGTACGTGATTAAATTTCAAAAGACACCAGGAAAAGCGTGGGTTTTTTGTTACGGGTGTGAAATTCGTAAGCTCGTCGTACATAATGGTCTTATATTATTATAGAGTGAGAAATGACCATGTAATATATCTGATATATACTGCAAGAGTGAAGGAACAAAAATGTTATAAAACATGTTACCGTGTATAGAATATCACAACTTCAATAATTTCCACATGAATAAATGATGTTATATTACGAAAATAAGAAGGCGGGTAGGTGGGTAGATAGTACATAACTGGGTAGTTTAACTATGGGCAAATTGCATTAGACGCGGCCAGCTCGTTAACTAACTACCCATTGTTTCGTAAACCGACCGACAAGCAAACGGTAACCGTATTTATTATGTTATATACAGAAGTATCAATTCATTATGTTGCGAAGGAATATTTATGAGACAATATTTAAAATGATAATAAAGTTTAGTTTATACGTTAATCGCTGTATGTCGTTTAGGTACATCTGATTAGAATAATGGCACCTTCTAAAGATTTGAACATAGCAGTGATGTGACGAAATGTATTGATTGAGCTTAAACTGGTTTTAATAACCAAGTCGATCCATCTACGAGCTAAATATACATTTTTGCTGACTCAACATCACTATATATAATAGTACTGAAATTTTTCCCTTGTATGTATATTTTTGTACTGTAAATTTAGCCGGCAACAAAGCGAACAGAACAATTTAAAAGAACGTTATTTAAAACGCACGCGACACTAACATACATGATTGTTCTGATATATCGATCGGTTGGAACACGTTGAAATTTTTATACAATTTTGGAACCAATCTGACCGGTGCCCGGGGTAATCTGAAAGTGAAAAATGGACACGTGAAAAATAGAATGGAATCGCTCTGGAACGGAATAGAGTGGGTTTGAATTATCAATGAATACACACATATAGGCATATGCGATATTGCAATGGAAATGAAATTTTATATTGGTTCGCCTGCCTTCATTATGAGTTGTAACATCATTTCAGTTAAAATTCATAGATGTATCGATCACAAGTAAATTATTATTTTGGATCGGTGATAAATGTTGCCACATGTGAATATTATGTCTGGTGAATACACATGCCTCAAGGTGTGGAGGTTTCGTCACGATATTTCCCTTCACCGTTATAGAAAGTCCTATACATATTATAGGTAGGTACCTACTGATAAAAAAGTTCATATAGATAAAACCGAACATAATTTAGGCGCACATTTCCCTTTAGCAACCTATATGATAACATGTTAAATAGGGCATACAAATTTACTACTCCAAATAATATAAGAACTAACCGGATCTTGGGTTTGCTTAAAAGATCATTTATAGCATCGCAGTGCGTCAAGAGTGCGAGCGAAATAAATCAACATGTACAAAATTCAGAATATCCACACAATTCCACAGAAGACTTCTAACGAATTTAAACGTTAGTATGTGTAATTATTTAGCGTCGAACACGAATAGCAAGATAAACACGTAAACATGAATTCTCGCCGTTCAAGAAACTGAATATTCTCTATGTTAGTCTTTGTTACACATATTATGTATGTGAACCTGAATAAATAATGGTAAAGCATCGCTTGTGGAAATACTCCACACCCTTACTGCTGCTTCAGAAATGTTTTAAAACTTGTAAGTACATATCTATTCGAAACACAAATACACAACTATGAAGGTTCGATTGTCATTAGTAAGCATCGATATTTTAAGAAGATGCCTTTTAAATCATAAAATAATTACTCGTGCAATATCGTTTAATGTATAACCTTTTACTTTAGGATGACGTTTAAATGTCAGTGCATTGACTGTCACGATACTTGATTATAACTACGTACATATTTGTACACACGAGTAAATATATCAAAAAAGCCGCGGACTTTCGTAAAATGTACGTTAACATTGTACCCTGCACACATATATCGCATACCTCGTAGATAAAAGACATCAAGGCTGTATGTTTTAAAGATAACCTCATTTCGGTACTCTAAAACAGGTTTTCCGAAATTATGCATACTTTATGCAAATAACTCATATTGAGTCTACGAGCGCATATTTCGTATATTAGGGACGCGTTGCCCGTGTGTAGGGTGATAACGAATAATTATTCAAATAAAGAATTTAAGCGAGAATTATTATATGTAGTATAACATGATTATATACATATGTACGTAAATACTCAAGAATCATTTAATAGTAAGATGTGGTAAATATAACTATAGCGATATGATCTTTGAATTACTGTCAGGTACATCCGTGACTTTAATACGTTTGATTCTTAATTTACTCAGGAAAGTTATTTAGAATCACATATGGATGTTTTTGAGTATAGCAACTACTAAACACTAGGTTGCATGTTCGTTTGTTTAATTCGTTGTAGTTTCAAGTGCTTGTAAAATTAACTGCTGATTGTTGAGACTAATATAACTCTTTTATGTAGTGTCAGATTCTTACTACTCTTTCTAGCACTTTTTAGAGTGCTCCAAATATTTCGTGAGTAGCTAGTCTTTTTCCTATCGTGCCGCGCTATTTCATAACTTTCTGTCGTCCGAACTCACTTTGAATCTTTCGAAGGCACTTATGAGTTATTTGAGAGTATTTCAATTGTTATAAGAATAGTCTGCGGAAAATTGTAGGGAACTTTTCTATGACTAATGAAAATATTTCATCGCTTGTATTTTAATCGTATGTGTTGGAGCACATTTCTTACTACGACAATTTTCCCGTAGAGGTCATGGAAGGTCTATTTTACCCTTTTCAAATAATATTCAAATTCGAAACATAGCATACTTGCGCTCTCGGGAGGAAGTTATGCTAAATACGGAAATTTGAAGATGGTGAAATCCTGTGTCCAGTGCTCGTATGTCGAAAACCTATTATTGCGTTTGTTTTTGATACCAAGCAGCGATAAATATAGATAGAATATGTTTTCTGTGAATATACTAATCAAGTAGGTACATTCTAAAACCAAAGGATTTATAATCTGAAAATATACTCAAATAATCAACATGCTATATTTATAATGTACTCATCATCATCATTATCAGCCTACTCCCGTCCACTGCTGGACATAGGCCTCTC